>VNWY01001925.1:0-10267 GCA_009869845.1 Pseudachorutes palmiensis
TTTTGACATTGACCGCAACGGGATCCTTAATGTCTCTGCCAAGGACAGCAGTACTGGCAAGTCAGAAACGATTACGATCAAAAACGACAACGGGAGACTGAGCAAGGAGGACATTGAAAAGATGCTGGCAGACGCTGAACGCTACAAGGCAGAGGATGATCTCCAAAAAGAGAAAGTTGATGCAAGGAACAAGCTGGAAGGCTACGTCTTCGGCGTGAAGCAAGGCGTGGAAGCTGCTTCGGGTGACAAATTAACTGACTCGGAGAAGCAGGAAGTGCTTGGGAAATGCAGCGAAGTCCTCCGGTGGCTGGATAACAATTTGCTGGCTGACAAGGAAGAATACGAGCACAAGTTGAAGGACCTCCAGAAAGACTGCACACGTTTCATGACAAAGTTACACGGAGGAGGAGCCCAGCGCCCCAGCGGACCTCAGCATGGACCCACCGTGGAAGAAATGGATTAGATTAAGATTTTTGTAGAAACTAATTTAACTTGTCAATTTATTCCCACCTTTCATGTTCTCGCTATATAAATAAAAATATACAAATACCGAATAAATCTAAATATAATAATATAAACATAAAACGAAATTATGGTTGAATTTCACTTGTCATTTTTAGATGATGGAATTTTTAAGTCCAACAACCCTTATGCCATAATCAAAGACTAGGAATATGAATTAAAGATGTCATGACAACAGAACAGTCGCCATGAAACTAACAGCAACCGTCCAACTGACCTTTATTCCTCTCATTCTGATGACGAGTACGTTCTGGCTACATCTGCTGTAAAAATTTTATATGAATCCCCCAAATTGAATAAGCGAAAAGTTTCCTTTGGACACTGATCGAGGTGCAGCAGGAGGTGACGGAGCAATGGCTATGAAACGGATTCAGCGGGTAACAATTAATCCTCCAGTTTTATATTCTACGCTTACACATTCCTAAAAGTTTTCTTGGTTTTCGTCAAGGAACTTGCGGAGTTCTTGCGAAATCCTATTCCAGGAATCACCGCCGCCCCCCTGGAGAGCGAATGTACCATATCAGTTTTATAACTTATAATACGTGCTGCGCAAGGAACTCTGACACTAAAAACTTAATTTCTCTCCAGTATTCTCTTGGGTGGCGTTAATGGATGGACCGGTAATCAGACAAAATCCCAAAATATTTAGCTTTTTGAAATGATTTGACTAATTCCAGTTTAACTATTTCACTTAATAGCCTGACAGTCCATTTGCTGGTGGCGTCTTCAAGCTCAGCATTGTATTCCCAAAGGATTATCCATTCACTCCGCCCACAGTTAAATTCATTACTCGGATCCACCATCCGAACATTGCGACAACTGGATCCATTTGCCTTGACATTCTCACAGCAAACGAGTGGTCACCCGGACTCTCAGTCGCCAAATGTTAGATTTAAATAAGAACTCATGGGTTCAACACATTATCATACAAGTTTGGATTTCCAGTGCTCGTATCCATTCGTTCTCTGATCTGTGACCCGAACTCGGACCACGGGTTGAACGGGAATGCTGTGACCCAATACAAGCGAGACCGCGAAGCCTACAACGAAGAAGCCCGGGAACTGACGAAACGATACGCCATGAACCCACAGTAAACAAAACCAAGCAATTCCAATTGATAACTGATAAGGTCTCTCGAAAATTAGCAAATGTAATTAAATAAACTTCTCCCCTTGGATAAATTGCATGATTTACTTACGTTAGAATTAGTTAAAAACCTATACAAAACCGGACTAATTTCCAAATGACAAGAGTAATTACAATGTATAAAAGATACGGGAAAATAGTACTCCATATTTGGCGTAAATAATACATCCAGATTTCATATTTAGCAAGATTCAGTTTCTGATATCCTGGATACGTCCTTCGTCCCCATTCTTCCAAATCATTTTGGAATCTAATGTGATTCTGATGGTGGTTTCGGAAGTAGAGCTTATCTTCAAATAATTTACAAAGGCTACTTATTACTTTCGTGTGGATGGATTTCAGATTATCTTCTGATATGCGGAATTTCTGTCCGTTCATGAACTCATCCATGAGCCTTACGTAGTCGTTCCGTGCTGCTTCAATACCAGTCAAATACTGAATTTCTGAAGCGCCTTCTGATGTCTTGGGAAGTTTTAGGTCTTGAATTTTCTCTAGAACTTCACTCCACCGTTCGATATGTTCCTTGAAGTCTGTTCCCGTTACGAGTTTCCCATTCAAGGTTTTCAGTAAAATATTCTTGGGGTCAAAAAGTAGTGAAATTAATTCGTTGGTGAACTCTTTGAAGTCTTCATCTAAATGACTGGGGTCGTCATACATTGTCAATCCCTTTCCTGCAAAAGAAAAATCAGCGAATAGTAAATAAGATCAAACCATATAAATAAAAAAACCATTCAGGTTTTCCTACCTGGATGAGGCATTAGAAACACAGCAGTTTCGCGATAACTTTGGATTATGTTTTGGCGAATGATTTGATTTTCTTCGGGTTGATTTGGTTGTGGATGTAGCTTATCTAGTTTAAAATTCTTCCTTTCGCTACTCGGCCTGTGAGTATTGTCGTAGTATCCGAATTTATAGTCTCTGAATTGAAAGTCTCGTATCAGCACAATCAGCTTTTGGAAATCTGGAATACTTCCGCTGGTGTTGTTCTGCGGGTGCGAAGATTGTATAAAAGTATTGCACATAGAAGCCACGCCAGTAAATGCTTCCAGAAATTGAAGAGTGGATTCGTCAATGGTTCTGATGGTATTAAAGACTTGCACGGATGAAAGCAGAGTAGCAATTGCAAACAGCTTTGCATCCAGCTCTAACGATGTCTTGTCATCAAAGCATCCTTGTGTGTCTACGAGGATCACTGGAACCTTGCCCCCATTACTGGTTGAAACTTCCAGTGGATCTGACCACATGTTAATTCCTCGTGTACATCGATCTGTTTCTCCTCGCCATTCAAACGCATTCTGCAGGAGCGCATCATCATTATCTGCTCACAAATTACATAATTAGAATTCAACACTTCATACAACCATATTGTATAAAATAAAATGACAGTCGACTAACCACTGTGCTGAAGATATTGTACCCAACGACTCAGTAAATATGACTTCCCAGTACGAGCAGGTCCATTAATAGAGTAAACAGCAAATGGTCTGTCTCCAATTTTATCCAGTACACCATGTATTGCAAACGAATCAATCTTGAGTGTACGAAGGCCTACGGTAACGATTGGAACCACTTTTGACTCACGATCACTGCCCACGTCAGCAATCTTGATGCCCTATAAGAATGTAAATCAATTGTCAATTGATTACTTAAGCTGCAGTAATGTAACCCCAAACTTTACAAATTACCTCAATTTGTGCACTTGTGATGAGTTTATCATACCATCCCTGGTATAAGATGGAAAGTATCAACACTTGCTTCAGCATAATTTAAAAAAATGTCAAAATTCGGGATTGAAAAACAGCATTACCACATTACAGGGTTACAGAATAAAATAATTAAAAAAAAACCGGATTTGTTTTGCTTGTAAATTGTGGTCACCATAATCCTCAGATCTGAATTTTAAAATTCAGATTAACGGTTTATAGGGTCTCATTCCTGAATTTCGTTCCGATTGACCTCCAGTGGTCACCAAAGGTACTAGCAAAGGTCTGTGAGCCCTATAGTAGCTGGAGGTCAACGTTATGGAATTCAGGGATGGGACCAATCGGGCGTATTCCCCATGAATACGTGGCATATGGCAAACATAATAGCGGACATAAACAAAGTAGTGAAGAAATACGGAGTAGAACGATGAAAAAAAAGTTAGAAATTCTGAATTTATATTTTGAACTTTGACCTTCTCTAGCTTCCTTCAAAATATCATATAGAAAAGTTGTTCTCATTGAGAGGAACAACTTTTTTAGAGGTCATTTTTCAAGTCATCAGATCCAACTTTGACCTTGACATTTGACACGGAAGCAGGCCAGCTGGTCAATGTCAATGCGACGTTTTAATCAGGGGACCATAAGGAGTTCATTGCTGCGAACAGCATTAGAATCGGTTAAGTAAATCCTGAATTATTGAAGGACGACAGACAATGTCATAACGTATGGCTTCGGCTACTAAATACATGGTGGTATGATTTTCAGGTCAAAAACTACACAGGAACTAAAAAGTATAATTAAAATATACATCCATTTATCAGGGAAATAGTTATTTCAAAATTTAGATATACGGTAACCATAAATCCTGTGTGATTATATGAATATGTGGTAAAAATAAAACGTTCGATTATTGATCAAACAAAATACATCACTACAATCAACCCGCTTTGGCTATTTGCTCTTTTGGACTTGGAAATAAAGTTTAGAAACTGTTCCCTGGAAGCATCAATATTAAAATGGAATCTCGTAGTTCGCTTTCTACTAGCATTGCAACTGAGGTACAGGAGAGCCTTCAGTATAAAACATTCAAACAGGACCTTCAGGTAGAATATTTTTGCAATTGGGTTGTGTGATTTGTATTGATATTTATCATATAATTGGTCAAGAGCAGCACGTCGTGGCATCAAATGCCGTGAGTTCTACTAATTTCAAAGAAACGCTATACGCTCAAATGAAACGAGGGAATTTGGACACCAAGCTTCGCAATATGGTCTACCATTGGCTCCGCGAGAAATGTGTCGGATCCACTCTTGCACCACGTGAACCTCTGGATTATTTGAAGAAAGCACAGGTTTTCAGAAACAAAATGAATAAATAAAAATAAATTAATGCATCCCCGTGTCTCATGCATTTATCAGGAAGTTTGGGAAGGGAGACTTTGGAAATCTCTTACTTCGATGGCAAAGAATATGAAATCTCCACTATCCCGTGGGCGCCTGAATTCAGAACAAGAGATGATTGAAGAAAATTGGAGTGAAATCAGCCAATGGGATTTGGGCAAGTCAATGTGGTCATTGCCCTCAAAAGTCATGAAAGTTTTTAGTATAATGTAATTTCAGATTTATCTGCCTTCAAGCCTATTTACTCTCCAAAGGATTTCCTCGACTGTATTTTAGCTATAAGCAACCCAAATTACGAATTGAAAGGAACTGAAAAACTATGGACGTCATTCCCAGGGATTCCAATCAGGGTTACTAACCTACGGGAACTAGTACGTTCGTGCGGTAGAATATATTAATTTCCTACTGCTAATGGTCATGGGTTTACAGCAAAAGTTATTTGGCGATTTATTCAAGGACGAGCCACATTCTGGACTGATCCAGATTTTAGAACAAGCAGAGCGTTATGATTCCATGACTTTGGTGAAGTCAATTCAAACCCACAGAATCAGACTGGGAGAACTGGGTATAGTCTTTTGTGTTTAAAGACTCTTCAGTGTATGCTTTAAAATTTGTTTTCAGTCGAATCCAAAGGTAGTGCAGAGCTGTCGCAAGAATATCTGAAGAAAGGATGTCCAATGTCGCTTCGTGGAAAGCTTTGGCAAAATATACTTGGATCTCAAGTGACTCCAGAGGTTTCTGCAAAACCTGACGTTCACTTTGCTGTTTTAATCAACTGGAAATACCTAATTTTACTGGAAATTGTTTTGTATTTTAGCATTCACAGTACTATTCGGAACTGAAGCAGTCGGTTATCAAATCTGATCTCCTTATTGATCGAATTGCTCTCAAGGTATTCAATTGCATTCATATTTTATTTCCAAATATTTAATTTTCATAATTTTGAAAATAACGGAAATAACCTATGAAGAATTAGCGACTTTGACGTGGCTTGATGCAAACTCCTGGTTTGTCATAGTTGGTTTGTTCACAACGGCCACTGCAGCAGACGCCCTCAGAGCCATCCCATTGGCAGGAAGCTCCAATACTCAAACAACCCTGAAATTAAGAGTTTTTAATTACAATTTAATCATCAGAATTACTGACCTCTTGATCTACGGCGTCAGCTCCTGACGCCATATATGCCACCATGGTTAGACCAAGGATCAGCATGATGCAAGTGGACGCCTTCATCGTCTTGAATTTAAAGAGTTCGTTTCGAATTTTGGAAAATTAATGTTAACGGATACGGGAGTGTGGAGTAATATTTATAGGCCGTGGCTTCCTGATTTTGATCCCTGGTGAACCCTATTGTCAATGAGGAAGACAATGTGCAAAAATCGTTTGCAAATTCAGTCATGCCTTTTGCTAAATTCAGCAATTGTCTTCAGTTAAATTGACAGCAAGTCAAGCATGTTCTCTTCCTGGGTTAAAAGGGATTTGACCGTTTCCAATTTAGCGAATGCTGCTGAATTTTATTTTCAGAAAAGTACACAATGTGCTAAAGCATGACGATTTCGTGTTTTGCAGGATGTTCAATTGACTGCAGCAAACAACGATGAATTCTTTGTATTTGAAGATTCCCTCTACCAGGCACTTCTTTGCTTCAGTCATGATGCCACCCTGCTGGATTTGTTTGAACAAAGTTGTAAGAATCCAATGCGAGGAATAGTAAAGGGGAAGCCGGGGAAATCCACGACTGATACTGTAGTGATTTACCCGTTCAATGGCGTCCTTCCTTTTCATGGTTTCACCATGTATCGTAAGTAATACAAATGTAGATCAAAATACCATTATTTTAAAAACTATGACCTGTAAACGCAGTGGCTCCTCTTTGCTTCATTTATGAGAATCCTGAGTCTTTGTACTTTACATTTCGATCACTGTACTGCCGCTATTGGTTTCGCCTACATGAAATATCGTCGCATGAAAACGGAATTGTTTCCCTATGCCTTCTATTTGAGAAACTCCTTCACCGACATGAAACTGAGCTCTGGCTTCATTTGAAAGCCCTTGGAGCTTTGCCGTGAGTTACCTTTTTTAAAATTAAGACCTTGGGTTTGAATTCTACACTTATCCTTAGCATCCGGGTCGTGTTCAAATGGCTAATCAAAGGATTCAGTGGCTACTTGCCGGCGGAACAGTTACTCCAGTTATGGGACATCCTGCTAGCATACAATTCTGTTCAAGTTTTCCCACTCTTTGCCTTGGGCGTGCTTTCTCTACGTCGGGCAAATCTCATGAGGGCACAACATTCACAAACAGTAGATGTAACGACGGCTAAACCTATTAAGTCTCCGCCCACTCTCAATGATAAAACCTTAATTATTTACAGACAATGTTGGCAGACTTATCATCAGTGGCTGTTCTTCCGGTTATGCAATTAGTACTTGGAAAAGACGCACCGTTCTAGCAGCTTTAGCTCGTGGAAAACTACCACATTCGAGTTAATAGCGTGGATTTGCTGCTGTAAGGTGAACAAAGTATCCTTCTTCAAATCATTATCGAAGGACAACTGGATAATCTTCATTTTGACTTCATTTCAGCAGGGTTTTGCCAATTTACAAGTTTCAAATTGGCTCGTTTCTCAAAAACCTAAACAGTGCAAAATGTCCGGAGCTGGGTATAGAGACCATATTTCGCAAACATTGTTAGTTTACGTTTGGTGGAGTCCAAGCCTTTATTTGGACTACCGTGAAAATCATAGACAAAAGGCAAAAGGTAATGAGAATTTATCAAACAGTAATTTATTTTGGTCAGTTTTGGAATTATCTGTTCCTGTTTGCTTTTATGTGTTGCTACTACTGATTAATTTTGATACAATAAATGCTTTGGGCATTCATAGGATGTCCAAAACCACCGGCAATGTAGAGAGTGTCCTCACTTGGGACATAAGTAGACGAAGGATTATTCAATTGGGTAGTTGCCAAATCAATGTCAAGGCTCAGCACTTTTTGCTCCTGCGTGGCATAGTTGTAGGAGGAGAATGTGTGAATTCCAAATGCTCTGAAGCCCAATAGGATGGCCTCTCGTTCATTGATATGAGCAGCTGTAGAGGCATAGTTGACCAAAGGATTCAACAGTTTGACTCCATTTGTGCTTGGGTTAAAGGAGATGACAGTCTTCAAGGCAGCATCAGATTCACTCCTTCCTCCAAAGATCAGAATTTCAGAGCCAGAATAAACTGCTGAAGCCATGTAAACTGGAAATGGGAGGAAAGCCACGACCTCTTGAATGCCTGTAAGTGTGTCGAATCTCACAATTTCATGTGAGACTTCGTTAGCCCCACGGCCTCCAATCAAGTAAATCGACGAATTGACACTGACTGCAGACAAGTGGCTCAATTCTCTGTTCATGTATCCAATGAACCTTGGTTTCAACTTTTTAGCTGAAAGCCGGTAAATGTCAGAGTAAATTTCGTCCTTGGAGGCACCACCGAAGTGGTAGACTTCTTCACCCACAACTGCAGAGGCTCCATCTGTCGCTTCAACGCCCATGTACCTGATACCACGGCGAACTTTGATGACAATTGCATAGAACTGGCGGGCCACTAGCCCCTATTGTCATAAGAAAATCTATCTTTCGTTTCCGCCACTTTCTTCCGAGAGATGCCGACTGTAAGACGAAGCGTCTTTTCATTAAAATCTCACTATTGGCGTATGAATTAACGTCTATTTTAATCAATTTAGTTAGTAATTTTGCTACATTTTAGTTCATACACCAAAATTACATTAAATTTGACTCATGCGTTACACTATGTGAAGTTAAGTACCTTTCTGGACAATGGTTTTGTAATATTCATAGGCTTCTCATTACATTCAATAAGAGATAATGACTTATTTTTTAAAAGTATATCAATAAGGCTTCTGAGCATCAGTTCCTGAATCTGATTGGAGTGTGTTACGCTTTCACAGCCACATTGGATGATACAACTCTTTCTGACCGGCTCGATAAATGCATAAAATAAGCTGCTACGCATGTTCTTCCATTCTTTAACACTTGGCCAGAAGTCTTGAAAAAGCTTGGCTATGTTCAAGACCAAGCTAATGAGTCTGTCGATTGGATACACGAGCCCTCCAAGGTCTTGGCGACGAATAAAGTCAGTAAGTTCACTGTTTTTGGATCTTGAAATGATGACATCCGTGCTTCTCGGACACTTGAACTTTGATTTGACCATCTTGCAAAGATAAGCCGCCACCATTGAAGCCCCAGCTACTTCGATTGTGATTGCCTCAAGTTCTGAATTAGTTCAAATTATCACACAAAGTATACCAACGCGAAAGAACTAGTCATACCTGGAGGATCAAGCAATATTCTTGCTTCAAAGTTCAAAAAATTGTCTGTCTGTATGTCTTCGGCTGTTGCTTTATCTGGAAATGTCCGTCCCGTCGCAACAGATTTCTCCTGCACTTCATTGCTGACTCGGCTTTCTACGTTAGATTTCATCGAACCAGAAATTATTCCGACCTTGAGAATCTTTTCCAATGCAAAAATGGACGAGACTTGGTTCATCTGTGTGTTTCCACCTGCCATTTGACGAAGACTGGAGAAAAGGTACTCAATTGAATCACTGGAAAACCGCCGAGTCAAAACAAACTGGAATCCAATGCGGAGAAGATACCTGTTGGAATTAACTTTTAAGAAATGCTAAATATTTCTTGAGCTATTCCATTTACCTTATGCTTAACACCGTAGATAACGTTGTCAAACGAATAGCTTCATCTGTGTCTCTAGTTAGGTAAGGAGTCGACTTCTTCTCTCCCTTTCTCTTCTTCTTAAGCGTCATGCGTTTTCCTAAGGGTTTTGTTGAAGCTTTCCAATCGTCCAAGTACTTAATGAAATGATTTTGAAGCCAGTCAAGCCGTGAATCATCCAAGCTCCAAAAATCTATCCTTATTCTCGTTAAGAAATCGACGATGTGAAGATCTATTGCACACATCATGAATCTATAACAGAAAGCAAACCATGCTCAATTTTTTCATTTACAAAGTAAACAATTCATGGACATGTACCTCCCACCACTTTCTCATAGTTTTCATAAATTGGATTGTCGTTTCTGATTCCTCGAAACCTGGCTCCTTGTTTGCTGTCATGAATTCCAACGCAGCGATTATATCTTGGCCAAACAGGTTAACCGCAGGAGATACTTTCATTTTTTCAATAGGAGTTGGGTTTAACATTTTCCTGGTGAGTTTTCTGACTGGCTTTAGTAAACAGTCCTTTTGTTTTGTATTTATGTTGTGAAGAAGCTTAGGATCAATCGGTTTTCCTGAGTTCATAAGCACTCTTCCCAAGAAGTTATTTCTTATACTCTTTAGGATGTGGCAGTAATCATAGGACAGGAAGAGGGGTCTGTCAGGGTTCGCAGGGTTCTTGACTTCCGGTGTAGCAGAGTCACTTTCAGAAAGCAATTTGAACGTTTTCTGGTTTACAGAATAGTCGTCAGCAACAAGGCGA
>VNWY01001926.1:0-10261 GCA_009869845.1 Pseudachorutes palmiensis
CATGTTGGTGACATTTGTAGCAATTCTGAACGACCCACTACAAGGTATTTGTATAGTTGGATGCACTTCTATGAGTTGGTTATCGTATCGTGTAAGTTGAAACATTGGTACATATCTAAACTGATCCTCAGATACAAATGAATTACGTACATTCACTATAGTTTCACCAATGTACAACAAGTAGGTATGTTTGCTATAACAAGTAGGTGTTTGTTTTACTTGGATTTTGCAGTTGACTGTCCACCCAAGCAGTTCTGCAGTTGATTCAATCCCATACTCTCCTGGATTAAAGATAAATATGAGTTGACAGTTTTGTTTTCGATGGATCCAACTTGATTTGAGTAAAGTAGTGGCTCTAGATGATTCAACCAAGTAGTCGGATGTGTTGTGTTTGAATTTCAGTAATGGCGTAGTAGAGTGGATAGAAATGAATGACTTTATTTCTACCATTAAAATAAAACAGTCAGCAAAGTCCTTTAACACTTGATCCAGATGAAATGCACAAGCGTAATACAACAACATGATCCAAAATGGCCGCATATTTACCGTTAATTAATAATTGTTTGAACCTCAAAAAGGAAAATCAGAGCACCTTTGATGGGAAACTTGTTCTATTGCCCTTAATGTTGAATTCTTTTGTTTCATTGTTTTAGGATTGGTAGAATGATTTTCAAAAAGACTCTTCAGTTGATTGGACTCTCATTTTAAATTCAGCCAAAGGAGAGTAAACATGTCCAAATGGAATGGCAAATGATGATGATTTCCCAAAGGAAAATTCATTCATCCTTGAGAGAAATATGTTCAAACGTTGGTGTTTATTCAAATTGTTCAAACTCATGTCAAAACATGGCGTTTTGTTTCACTAAATATTTTACAATCCCATGAGAATGTTTTAAGATGGACAACCAAATTCTAGTTGAAAATTTAAAAGTAGTCCTTTTCAACATTTCTTAATTCTTTGAGGACAGTCACGTTATGCATAGTTTTGTAGCTAAAATCCAATTAAGGTTGAAGTCGGGAGTTTTGTCATTCAATACGGGAGATGTTTCTAAAAATTCTTTTGTCTGAGGGAAAGCAGATAATGAAACTCTGCTTCTATCACTCCTGAATGTTGTTTATGGGAATGAAATAAGACAAAAGGCAATTGCCCTTGCAACGTTGTCTGCAAGAGTGAGTTTTGCTTCTCCCTCCATGTCGTACATCCCTCCGATGCTGCATTTCAAGACAGGAAGGGAGTGGACGACTTTCTTGAGAAGTGCGCCCTCTCTGGTCCCTGCACTGTCGTAGTTCTTAGCTAGAAGTTTCCTGTTGAAGTGTGTTGACACAGTGTAGACTTTGGAGAGACAAACTGCTCCGGGCAGTGCGAGCAAAACAGAGCTCAGAAAGTAGCCAAACAAGAATAAATTGAAGAGTAGAGAGAGGGAAGAACTGATGCGAATGAGGCTGTAGGAAGTAACGATTATTGCAGTAATAATGCACAATGTTTCTAATGGGAAAAATAGTCTTCCATAAGTAAAGTTCTGCAAGTCGTTGAGTAAGTGGATGACACGGTAGACTCGAATGCTAGAACTCGTTGGATTCTTTTCTTTAGTTGGCCATTCAATACTATAAACAATGAGAGGTTTTAGGTTAAAATTTTACTTGCTCTTCCCCTCACCATGCTTCATGGAGCCAGTGATTACAAGTCAGGATCGAAGGAATTAAAATTCCCAAAACTGCGATGACATCAACGCACATAAAAAAGATGCAGACGAGTATACTGAAGATGTAGGTCATCTGTGGCACTCTGTTGACAACCAATTCTCTGTTGAACATGTAGTTTTGTATCCCAACAAACACAATAGAGACACATATAACAACCACAGTACCAACATAGAGGACCTGCCCAAGTGGGTTTGGTTTCTTTTCCTCGGTATAAGCACCACCTAATGTTATTATTATTTAATAAATACCTTTTAGCCAGGTTTAGTTACACATCGGTTACTCACGGAAAGTAGTGTTGAGTACAAGTATGTTGTTGGCCAAATTAACCAGCTCAGAATTGTACCAGAGAACAGTGAATCTAAACAAGATGGCTGAAGCTGAGACCATCACAAGAAACCCAATCGCCATTTTCCCTTGAGAGCTTGAATTCTGCCATTCCATCAAGCACATTCCAATATTCACCAGCTGCAATCCAATCACAAAGTAGCCCAGGATCAATTGCCTTCCACTGCTAACACTCTTTGCAAAGCCAGAGCTGTAGGCGATTCGCGTCAGCTTCGAGCTGGAAACAAATCTAAGCAGCCATCGCAAAGTCCGTTCCTCCCTTTGCTCCGTCTCCATTTTGTGACTCACTGGAGCTAAAATCCTCAGTCTCCCTTTTACTTTTCCTAACATAGTTCTTTAGTTAATCGACTTGTAATTACTGACGAATTAAACCATCAGAAGCTGTCATTCTCTGAATGAAGCTTTCTGGGTAGTAACTAAAAAAAACTAATTTCTCGTTTGCTTTTAATTATACGCCCATGTCCATATGCTGACATTATGGAGGACCAATAATCCCATCAACCTGAAATATAATAAACCAAACCTATCAGTCCCTAATGATTAAGCCATCAAATTGTCATGAAAGATGTTGGCGTCTAATTAACAACATTGCCCGTAGACTAGTCCAGGGAGTCTGAGCATGCTCCCCAGAGAATAAAAAAAAAAAAAAAAGTCAAGGTCATGAGTTTCAGTGATAATTGTTCTTAATTTTATGAAAATTCATCGAGTTTCTAGAAACAAATTCAATTTTTGATGAGTGTTTGATGAAGAGCAGAGAACAACGCGGGTGTCCCGTTCAAAAAATTGCGCCCAATTGTTTATGATTCATGTGACACTCTTGGCTAATCCAAATGAAGCCTCTTCTTGCCCACTGCCAAAGATCATTGATCGGCAGGGTTCTGACTGCTCAATTAGTTAAATTGGTGTTGATTACTGTAAATGTTATACAATCTCTAATCCACAGTATTTGACAATAAACGCTGGGTTATATGAAAACATTTATAAGGTAATTGTGTTGTGTTTTGCCTGTTTTCAATTAACTAAAGTGGCGTTCGTTGGTCGTAGGTGTGGTGTGTGTGTTTTACTTCTTTGTCAATTTACTTCCACTCGGTCAGTCTCAGTCTGCACCAACCCTCAGGGAAGGAGTCACGCTTTACACTCCATTTCTCCTTTTTATAAATAGGAATCAAGTTTTTAATTAACAGGTCAAGGAGTTCAGTGACACAAGTCTCCAATACGAGGTAAGGTCAAAGCTGTGCATCTCTGGGTCAGTCAGCTGGCGGATAGCCCAAAGGGACAGTCATATGCGTCATATGACCCACACTTGATTTACCATTTATTCTAGCCAAAAGTATAACTTGCTAAAAGACTTCGAGGCTTTTGTGATTTGTACGTCGGAACTTTAAATTAATCATTCCCTGTTTTGTGCTTTAGGATGGATACCGAGCCGGAGCCCGAGGAGGATCTTGCTCTGTGTGACCTGGATCAGTATAACGACGAGACATTTGGAAGTGACTGGGAAGGTACTTAACAATACACAAGATCAATCATGTCTAAGATTACGATTTGGTCTCATTCAAAAACATTTCAATGTGTCTTGTGTTGGTTTCTTAAGAGTACAAGTGGGACGGAGAAGAATCTCTGGAACTGTTCAAAGACCAGAAGACAAATGTAGGTTTATCAAAGGTTATTCAGTATACACTGCTAACAAAGCAGTGGGTCAAAGCTCTGGAGTTGAATCAAAGTAATTGAGTTACTTGTGTTTTCATCACCAGGCTGACTTGGAACAAGGCGATGTGGATGTGATGGATGAGCCAGAAGAAGATAGTTATGAGGAGGACGATAGGTACAATGTCGAGGAGAGTATTACTCGTCTTTTGCTGGATGATGATGTTGATGAGGTCGAAGTGGAGAAGGACAGACTAATTAAAGCTTCACATCGATCAATGATGCCTCCTCAGGTAGATCCAAAACTAGGAATTGGATTCCAAATTGCTTTAACTCATCAACAAATATTTTAGGTCATCAATCGGAGTCTGGATTGGTTGTCGCCTAAGAATTTTGAGAGTCCTTTCTTCAGCTCTTCCGTGTGGTCGATGCATCCAATAAGCAAGGGCGAAACAACCCAATCAATTCAGAGTCCGACAGTTCCTGCGAACCGTCAGTTCCAACTGGATGTAAAGCCTCCAATTAAACTACTTCACCCGGGTCCTTCTTTGTTAAACCTACCACCACCAGTGAGTTCAGAATTCTCTCGCTTTCTGCCATAACTGACATTTACTTTATAAAAACAGGGCTACGCCTCTCTTCAACCAATTGAGAGGCAGTATCAGCCTCATGTCGGGAGGAATGGTCCATTTCCAATGTCAATGCCACCTCGACTTGGATGGGGTGCCCCAAATGCTCCAAACTTTGCTCAAATGAACCGACTACCTCCACCTCCACCAAGAATTGTTCCTTTATTCGGCGGATTTATTCATGGACCTTGGCCTTATCCGCCTCCTCTGCTCATGCCGATGCCAAGACCACCTACTGATGGTTTTCGTCCGAGCTCTCATCCTGGCTTCCATCCGGGCTACCCAGGTCCACCACAAACTCGAGGAGGGTTTCGTGATCACACGACAAAGACAAACCCTAAAGTCGTTCCAGGAGATGATCCAATGTACGACGGGATCATGACTGCCAAAGACAAACAATCACTTGAAAATATCCAAATACTTCGATTGCAGAATGATCATCCTTATAAATCGGATGCTTACTACCAGGTTAAACTCCGTATTCCCTCGTCACTCTGTGGATCTTAAAACAATACTTTTTTTAGATTTGGAAATTTGAAGAAGAGTACATGACTATGGACAGGTCCATGTTGCGGAAGATCTTTCCAGTCGAGGGAGAAGTTGTTCCTCCACGTCGGAGCTACGTCCCAGAAACTTTTGAGAATGCCCTTGGACAATTGCAGGTACCATAGTGTTTGTGACATATTTTAACAATATTAATAATACTCATGTTTTGTAGGTGACGAACGCAGTAGCACCAAGGCGCTTGTTGAACGTAAGAATCCTCTACGAGCCCATCACTAAGCGCCACGATGCTGTAGTGCGGGATGGGATTGAACGGGTAACACCCAACCAAATGTGTTGAATCTACGTTGTTTATTTCAAATGTTCCTCTTCCAGGTTTACAAAGTGTACAATCAGCTGAAAGAACTGGAATATCGGCAGGAAGCAGATCAAATATTGGATGATGAACCACGTTTATGGAATAAAGAGGAGTATGACGCCTACGTGAACATTATAAAGGCAATAGACAAACAGAAGCAGTTCGTGACGTCCTGGATGTTGTACTCAAAGGGTAGAGTAAGTGCCTTGGCTTCAGTTATAAAATTGCCCATTTCTTGATTGGGTTGAACATTTGAAAACTGTTTTAGGGGCTCCTCCGCATCTTGCTTATTAAGTTCATGCAGTATGGTTCGATAAGACTGGAAGGAGGAGTTAACAGTCAAATTGTTCAGCTGAGACAGCGGACTTCGGAAGTGGCACAAGCAGCTTACAATATGATTGCTAATGTCATGGGAAAAATGACTTCTCCCAGGATGATGAAAATCCCGGTAGACTCTGACTTGGAGAGACTCTGCTCCGCCCTGTCGACCCTAATCGAGCGTGGAGATTTGGGTCAAACGGATTTATTGCTTCAGGGCGTGGGAGACGGACTCTGGAAAAACGCAGTAATGGAATCATATTCTTTTAATTTTCTTTGGTTTTTATGAACATGGATTTTTTCAGATTGGGATGACCATCATTCTTCTTCTCATCGAAAGAGTTCATGAACTTTACCTTGCCAAAGAGGTCAAGATTTCCTTCGAGGGAAGTAAAGTCCTCACACCCATCCCTCATCCTGTGTACGACAACGTGAATTTACCTGGTTTCGGACGGTTTGGTGCAATTGTCAATGCACTGTGCTGTTATCGTGTCACTTCCAAACGCTGTGCTCCAACCACGTCAGTTGATCTTTCTGGCGACGCTTTGCGTACAATTCTCATGGACGGGTAAGGACGATTGCTAAGGTCAAAGGTTACACCAAGGTATAATTGTATTCTTTTTATTTCAGGAAGCCTGATTCGTGGAGAGAATGGGCCCAGTGGAATATCGGAGAGTTGTACAGTTCCATCAGGAGCATCAAGGAATCCAATTGAACAACGAACGCTTATTCTCATCTTCCATTTATTCATTACAGAAGAAACAACTTTCACCTGTTCAATTAACTTCAATGTTTCCATTGTTAAATTGTTAATATGTTTACTACACTTTTGTATAATTTAATGTCCAAATATTCTAATAATTATTGTCCATCACTTTAAGGGATTCAGAAAAAAGGGTTTCTGGAATGAATAAATCCAGAGATTCTTTGTTTCCAGCATAATTAAGTCACTGCGTATTCATTTTGTGAAGAAGTGAACTTGGTGATAATGAATTAATTGATTGTATATTTAATTAATTGTAAATTTCAATTACTGTCATCGTGTCCAACTCCTCCCACACTCCCACATTCCCACACAATTCAAAAGAATTACTCCAAAACATCTGTTTTCTCTGCTTAAAAAAGTTTAAGAATAAATTAGTCAATTGATTTATTGGAAAGGGGATAATTACGATTGTGGAATTGTATATATTGGACTCTAGTCTTCACACAAGTGAGTTAATTAACAAGTGAGAAAGGTAATCCTGTTTTAACTAATTACAAATGGAGGAACTCCAAATGTCAATAATGTATTACTTATCAATGGAAATATTATAAACTATAAATGACAAATATTTATAAGTCAGTTAATCTAAGACTGTTTACAATTGTAGGAGTCCAGGGGGTCAAGTTGGAAGGAAATGGCACCTCCAACTCCAAGAAGTAGGAAAACAAAGGTTAAACCGAGGAGACTCCAGTGTCCAGATTGCCCTATGAAATGTGTCAGCAAGGCCTCCTTTGACCTCCATGCTCTGAAGCACCTGGACACTTGGGACTTTGCATGTACTCAATGTCACAAGAAATTCAAGTCGGAGAAGCGACTGGCCATGCACATGACCCTTCACAGTGACGTCCGTCCATTCAAGTGCCCCACCTGTCCCAGAGCTTTCACTACCAAGCTCTGGTTGTCAATGCACAAGGTGACACACGTCAAACGGCTGTTCAAGTGCCATGACTGCCCAAAACAATTCCAATCCAGAAATGGCCTTGTACACCACATCGCCACAGCCCACTCAATAATAAGGAAAATAAGGAA
This sequence comes from Pseudachorutes palmiensis, assembly GCA_009869845.1. Classification (NCBI taxonomy): domain Eukaryota; kingdom Metazoa; phylum Arthropoda; class Collembola; order Poduromorpha; family Neanuridae; genus Pseudachorutes; species Pseudachorutes palmiensis. The sequence goes on from VNWY01001926.1 coordinate 7,301, forward strand.
AACTGAATTTCCTTGCAAAATCTGCAGCAAATTGTTGCCATCATCGCACGGACTATCTATGCATGTTCGACAACACGACGGCAAGGAAAAGAATTTCAAGTGTAGCGAATGTCAAGCTGCATTTCGTACCAGTCGGAATCTAATAAGGCACAAAACGAAGTGCAAGGTTCATAAGTGTGAACTGTGTGATTATGTAACCTCTGACACTTCCTTTTTCAAGTCACACTTGAGAGCCCATAAGAAAGGGAGACTTTTTGTTTGTGCCATTTGCCCAGAGGACTTTAAGGAACTACAAGAGTTGGAAGTGCACATGGACAAACACAATTTGAAACAATTTGAAACATATTCAGACGAAGGGAATCCATTGATACTTCTGTCAATCCCTATTGGTCACTTAGTGGGACAAGTGAGTTCAACTGCACCTTTATACCAGACTCAAGGGCGCTTTGAAGTGACACCAGTGGAAATCACTTCAAATGTGACTTCAGATTAATCAATCAATTCAATCGATTCCTATCTCATCTTGGTCTCCATCAGAAACGAAGAAATAACCACTAAAACCACAAGTATTTTATGTGTTGTGGCAAACACGAAGTCAGATTGAAAATGTCGTTGCCATTATTCTGGAATTCGCAACTGTTTTGACTGGTGATTGGAGGAGTCACAAAAGTTGATCATGAGGAAGTGCATGAAGAAATACAAGTCAAAGTTCCGTTTCAATGAATATGAATTTCTTCATTTAGAAATTAATTAGAAATTAAAATGTATCATTCATCATCCCATTTCATTTGTCACTACAATTGACTACAATTTAATTAATTAGTTCCCCATTTGGTTACAGTTTGAATAAACAGGAATGGATCTGAGAGTATGGATTTCTGAATTTTATTTGACAAGAGATTTCTTGGATTAACTCCGTTCCGTGATTGGTCCAAGGGGAAGTTGACTTGCGTAAATTAAATTCAGACGGAATTAATTAGCAGATTAATGAGGGATTCATAAATCATTTTGTACACCAATCCTTTCAAAACTGTTTACTCGTTTAACCTGCATTGAAACCGGAATTCCAGCACAAGGAACTTTTTATGTCACTGACATTTTGATATTCAGTGTAAGGATTCTCCAAAACCTGTTAAACATGTTGGTTTACGAATGTTTAACATGTCAATCACCTCACCATGACTGGGTATCTACTGGCCATTTCAACCACTCGCATGAAAAACGCAAGTTTTGAGTGAATAAAGGGAATCCATATTCAGAAGAAGATAGGATGGACTCTGGTCAAGGAGACAAAGGGATCCAATCTGACCTCTACTCCAATCGGAGTCTATTTTCCAGACTCTTCTTCCAGTGAGAATCCCTAAACTACTAAACTTAATTAATACAAATTCAATACTTTGATTTTTATAGTTGGGTTTGGTCCATCTTCCGACGAGGAGGGAAAAAGACGTTGACAGAAGATGACGTCCCTCCACTGCCAAGGGCAAACTCAATCGAAGATGGAGGAAAAGCTCTCATCGCCGCTTGGCTCGAAGCAAAGCACCACCGGAAACCACCGAATCTGTGGCTCCTTCTTTTCCGAGTATTTTGGAAGGACCACTTGGTCATAGGTCTAATTTATGTCTGCTTAGAAGCAACCCTGTAAGACTTTTCAAAGCTTCCTTTACTTGATTTAACTAAATTAACTCGTATTACATTTCCTTCTTCCAGGATAGGGAGGAGTCTTCTTCTAAGTAATTTCCTAACAGCCTACACCGATGACCCTCAAGGGTCAAACACAATCAAACTGGGCCTCCTTCTTATCCTTATTTCTATTGTAAATACCCTCATTGAATGTCCATTGAACTTCCTTGGAGCGGAGCTTGGGATGAAAATGAGCTCATCTTTAACTGCCCTTATTTACTACAAAGTGAGAAACGAATATGCGAATTTCTTCTTTCAAAGATGATTTGATACAAAATGCTGTTGTAGAGTCTCCGTCTCTCAATCCGTGGTGGTGCAGAGACGAATCAAGGTCAGCTCCTTAACCTCGTGTCAAATGATGTAGCAAGATTGGCTAATAGAATGAGTATGTTGCACACCGTGTGGATTGGACCGCTGGTGGCCTTAGCTGTCTTTGTCATTCTCTGGACTCAATTCTCTCCACCTTCTTCCGCTGGCCTCTTAGTCCTTGCTATCGCCATACCAATTTCAAGTATGGAAACAGCCTCCATCAGCCTCCTTTGTCTTTGCGTCACAGCCTTTTGATATCTTCTTCTGTCAAGGTGGACTCTGGGCCCAGAATGGCAAGATGTTGAGCATTGGATCAGGATTCCGTGACACGAGGCTGAAGTTGATGGATGAAATTATTACAAACATTCGTCACATCAAAGTCTACTGCTGGGAGGCTGTGTTCAGCCAAAGAATTTCAGAACAACGAAAGTAAGCTTAAGACTTAAGTTGGTGGAACTCAAAGTGATTCAAAATGGTGAATTCCCGTAGACAGGAATTGAGCTATCTGAGGAAGAGGTTCAACATATTTGCAGTTGCTTTCACAATCGGGAACACAACGCCAAGACTCGTGACATTCGTCGCTCTCTTAGCAATCTCCTTATCCACTGGATTTCTCACACCTCAGGATGTAAACTATTCACACCATCTCAAGTGTTGTATCTCTATTGAAGTCAATACTTTCAGGTGTTTGCAATCAACTGTCTCTATACCATGCTCATTATCATCATGGCGAAAGACTTCCCTACTGCTGTCTTCTTGTTGGCAGACACAAACGTCACTCTTCAACGGGCTGGGGTAACAACGAGAGAGTTCTTACACCTATAATGTCCTGCTAACAATTGAACCTATTTATTTCAGGAATTTCTGTCATTGGAAGAATATGAGAATGTGAATGTCAACACTTCGTCCACCACCACTCCCCCTTCTGTCATTGCAAGGAACTACAGTTGCACACGACGAGAAGACTTT
>VNWY01001927.1:0-10252 GCA_009869845.1 Pseudachorutes palmiensis
TAAGAATAGGTTAAGATTGTTATAACGAAGTAAAAATAACATTACTGCTGCTACTGCTAAGGCAATCAAGGTCAAATACTTAAAATTAAATGCGTTACAACCAAAACCTAATAGTAACTCTTCCGCTTAATATGTTTTAAATATCTTATAAATGAACGTGAAATGAACGAAGTCTTTTATAGAGGTTAACAGGGCCGGTTAAAATGAAAGCCTTCCTTGACTCTTGCCTTGTTAACCTCTAGTTTTTTTAACCTATTATGATAAAATGGTTACCATAACATGGTGGATTCGTAACATGATGACTGTCTTAGCTGTCTCTGGATTTGTGTCGTTTTGGACCTGGTAGTTTGGAAGGACAAACAATTCCCAGGGACTCCGACCAGCATTGAATAACTGTCTTGTCATTTTCCTTCCAATGGCTATTACCATTTCCTCAGTGATTGGTACCCTTCCATCCTGCCCTTCATAGGCCTTGACATGTTCGTTTACTGAAAAGTTTTTCTCTGGAGCCCAAACTGGGAATCCCATCCAAGTAGAAGGAAACTGTTGCAATTCTGGATAAATGTTCTTCTCCAGCACTCTACTTCTGAAATTGGCTCTAACTTGGTCCAAAGTGACATGACCTCCGAGGGTGTAGATTGCGACCACAACACCTGGATAATAGCTTCTGTTCTTGCGGAAATCCCAAGCTAGAGCTGAGTGAGTTTGGATTAAAGGCCCTAAGTCCCTTCGGAAGAGGCGCTTTGACAGACTGGCAAAATACCTGAAGCACAAGATGGGCAAGAAAATCAAAACCAAAATAGGGACCAAAAGGGCAACAATAAGGGCGATTAATATTGTTTTAATCTTCGTCGTGATGTTCACTTTGTACATTTTGGATTTTAGAGTGTACAGTAGGAACTGATTTTTACAAGTTGATGCAACGTGTTGAAGATTGAAATTATTTTATTCATGTAGTCAAATCAAAAGTAAAATTGGCTTACAATTTTTACTCTATCAATTTACAAACCTTGAGAATCGACTTGATTGAAGGGTAAATTGCATAAATGGGATATTTAGAGGCTAACTTTTGTTGTATCTGTTGCTGCCAATTTGGACTTTTAATGTCACTCAACCTGTATTTCTACAATCTTAAATAAATCCTTGAAATAAAAGGCCTTTGTGAAACACTAATTAGCTTCATGAGCAGATTCAAAGCAAATTAAGCTGGGATTAAAAAGGGCGGCAACTATGAACATTATTTTTGCAATCAAGGTTCCGTTTGTTCTATTTTTATAAGTCTATAAACTTTGCAAAGAAGTTTCAATTCCTTTTTCCATATGCCAGGCGAAAAAAGCAGTTTGCATTGAAACATGACAAGTCGAGACCGCGAATCCCTGAGTATTAATTAAGTAGCGGAATTTTATGCATTTGTTCTGTGTAGCTGTTTCTCTGTCCGTCTGTCTGTCGTTCTTCAATAACTGAGGAACCGATTTCCATGCAGTTTTCCGTTATGAACTCCTTACGTTTCCCTAATTCAAACGACGCATTGACATTTACCGGAAAACCTTCCAGGTCAAATGTCAAGGTCAAAGTTGGAATTGAAATTTGGCCCATAACCTCTACCAAAGTTGTTCATCTCATCGAGATAAACAACTTTTCCATATGACATGTCAACCTACGCCTGGCCCACTAGAGGTCAAGGTTCAAAATATAAATTCAGGGGCGTTACCAATTTCTTTGGTCTACTCCATTTTACGCTCTTTCACTCTAACTGACGTATTTACTCTGCTGCTTTGTTACACCCGTGTTACCAGGGTTTGTATTATGCTTGGAAGTAGTTAGGGGCCATTGTTAAACAGCCATTTTTACATGTCCCTTAATAAATAGCACCTTACTTCTGTCAAATAATAATCACACACTGCAATTGGCTGTGCTTGAAACACTTTTCATCGTCTTTACACCACATTGTATTCCACGTTGGTTCCTACTATTGTTCTATTGCCATAATGCGCGGGACAGTGTCATCGATAGCCAAGACTCTTTTGTTTTATATTGCACTTCCATTCCTCTGTGTAATTCTAACTCTGTTCAAACTAAAACTAAAAGTGGTTTCCCTCGTAGCCAAATGGAGAAGAGGATGTTCAGAAATGCTGGCGTTGAATGCAGTAGGGGACATGGCCCTTAGAAAACTGACAATCTACACTCAACTAAACCTACAAGGAGCCATTGACATGGACGCATTCAAGGAGACCTTTCTACTCAAAGTATTGAACAAAAGAAACAAGAACGGGAAACTTATTTACAAGCGACTTAGAGAACGCGTCGTCTACTTTTGTGGTCAACCGTTTTGGTCTTTGGCTGAAAACTTTAATATCGACAACCATTTCAAGATTTACGAGGAAAGCGTGACATTTGAACAGTTCAAAGGATTACACAATACAATCATCAACACTCAATTCCAACATGAAATCCAGAGCCCGTGGGAGGTAGTATTAATGAACATCTTAGACAGGAACGGGACGCCATCTACTGTTATAATATTTAAATTTCACCACGCTTTAGCAGATGGGTTTGCGCTGTTCCATCTGCTCGCAAGAATTTTGGATGACAATGTGGAAGCTACTTAAGCCACGCTCATTAGCCCTAGGGAATGAGCTAACACTGTCAAGAATCTGGTCTGCCATAAAGTCACCATACGATGTATTCAAGTTTGATTTAAGTGAGATAACTTGCAAATGGTCTTTGGCTATAAACAATTCAAATACTGCTGGCATTTCCAATCCAATTGCACTCTCACTGGTGAAAGAAATAGCAAAGGATAATGGAACGAATGTCGTGACTATCCTAGTGGCAGGGATCTTGAAAGGAATACCAAGCAGCTCCAACGAATCCTTTCAAAGTCAGTCACTCTGACTCACTTTTTACTGCACTCACCCTACAATCTCCAAACAGGGACAAGGACAAACTGAGCTATCCAGTGTAAGGGACAGAGTATAAGAGAGGACAGATTATAAGAGATTCAAACCAATTTACCTTCATTTCTTTACTAAAAGGTTGCCGTTGATTACGATGCAATTGCCAGTTACTGGAGGGAGTGACTTTATACGTACATTCCACAACATACTTACGGCAACAATGGAAGGCTACAAGGGATACTCACTCGGCTTCATGAAGTTTTATAATTTTGCATCCAAAGCAGTGAGGTATTTGCCAGGAGACGATGGGGAAACATGCAAGAGAATGTTAACAATTTCAAGCTTCGCTGGACCTCTCAGCCCCGTTTCAATTCAGAATCTGGAGGTTGTAGATATGGACGTGGGGTTGCATTCCTTTGGGTCAACGGGTGAGACCCACTTTTGGCCACCTTTGAGTTCCTTTAAAAACTAGCGCGGTGGTAAAAATCCACTCACTGGTAAAAATGAGCCATTTTAGTTCCCGTCACACAATATGTACCCAAAATCAAAAATTATCGAAGCAAATGATCACCTTTATGAATGACAAACATTTTCGGCAGATTGTGTGGGAACTAAATTGGATAATTTTTACCAGTGAGCGGATTTTTACTACCGCGCTAGTTTTCAAAGGAACGCGCGGTAAAGTGAACAGAATAATGGAATTCTTTCATTCCAGGGCCATTGTTTTTCATCATGAGTTACAATGGGGTTATCAAAATCCGGCTGAACGTGGACAGAAATATTATTGGGTCGGAGGAAGAAGCAAATGAAGTTCTTGCTTCTATCGAAAACGAAATCATGAGCTTTCATCGTGCACCTTCCGTCTAAAGTCTATTCTAACTAATGTTATGTCAAAATAGCTTAATTGGAGCAGATTTTCTGTTGACTGTTTTGTTCAACTGTAGTTCTATTATTATTCTTTGTTTATCTGCATTATTCTAGTACACCTCAACCTCAAAGTAGTTCAACGGTGGAGATAGACCTAAAGAGGAAGAATAAAAGTTCCTTTTAAGTAATTGGACATTGTCTTTCCTTCATTTTAAAAGGTGGATATCGGACTCTAAAGGGGTTACAAGAAATTCCGATGCCTGAGAATAATTTCGTAATTCGACCCGTGACCTTTCATTGTCAAGGTTAAAGAACGTGACTTCTTTGGAGTTGGGCCAGAAGTCTTAAATTGAACTTGGCACACTTTAAGCTGTTTGGAATCCTTCAGTTTTGTACTATAATTATCAATGGTAATTAAAATTGATAAAACAAGGTCATTCCTTCCTTGATATTCTTTGATTTTTCACGCTTTGCCAAAAAGTGACATGAGAATGTCAATAATGGCCTAATAGGACTCTAATCCCTTCCTGCTGAGACAGCTAATTAACTGTGGACTTGTCCACCTCCAAATGAGTTTCCTTTAATTAGGGACAGTGGCCACTACAGAAAGCTGTTGTGAGTATAATCCAGGAAAACAGTTCTCTCCAATGAGGATTTTTTTGTAAATTGAATTCAGATGAGATTTCACGATAACAGGTTTACTGTTATGTGTTTATTCCCATGTGCTTCCTGTATGGAGGTTATAAAAGGAACCTCTATTGGAGATACTGACCAGGTCCGTTGAAATTTTTAGAAAGGACCGGAGCTTCAGATGGTGCAAGTTTGGACTGTTTCTTTTTAAAGTGGAAATCCAATAAAAATGTAAGTGACTAATTGAAACTATTTCAGAGTGTCAATAATAATTGTAACCTTGTTTCTAGGGATATCCTTTTAAGGGCTTTCCTAACTGCCATTCTGTTCTTCGTCTACTTTCTTTATCGAAAAAGTAGAACCGATTCCAGAAAGAAGGAAGTCCCATTAGTTTCTGGCTCATTGTCAATCGTTGGTCATGGCCACAGACTCTTTATGGAAGACCTGGAATTCATAAAATCATGTCATCGGAAGTATGGCAATATTTTCAGAATCAAGGTCTTCAGGCGGATTTACACGGTGATATGCGACAGAACTGCACTGAGGGAGTTAGCGAAGGCTGATGAAAAGGAGCTATCTCTCTATGCCGCACTTGTTGACGTTTATTTTGAAAAAGCATTTTATGAAGGAAGAGCCCCTCTCAACGTGGAAGCAATTAAGAAAGGGATCGTCTACAGAGCAATTGATCTCGCACCAACCCTCAAGAAGGAAGTCTTCATTTTGCTCAATCGCATTAAGACTTCTGATTTGAGCCAGCCCTTAAGCTATGCGAAGCAGTTGGAGTTCTTCCAAGGCTTTGCCTCTCGTGCAAGCTCAAGTTGCTTTTTGAACACGGATTTAAGCGAAAAGACAATGGCTGGGTTGAAGGACTTTATGGCTATTCAAAACAAGACAATGATCAGCACCTACTTCTTCCCAATCTCACTCATTCACTTCTTTGTCAAATGGAAATACAGGAAAATCAGAGCTCGTGTGTTTGAGCAATTCAAAGACACTATTCAAATGTACCAAGAAGATCCAAACTTGGAAGAATCTGTCCTCCTCCGCCGCACTTGTGACAAGATTGATGACGAAACAGGAGAGAAGGTGAATTCTGGACAAATATTTGGCTTGGTGTTAGCCTTCTTCTTTGCTAGCATGGCTAACACGGGATACCTCATTCAGAACATCATCATTGAACTGGCACTAAGGCCCAAATTGTACAAAGCACTGCGTGAGGAAGTCACAGGTTTAATCGAAAGTGGAGACACAGTGGGAATAGCACAGTGTGCACTGCTCAATGCAGTCATGATGGAAACAAGCCGAGTGTACACAACTATACTCGGGATTGTCCGAAAAGTCCCGAGTGATATCAACATCCATGGCTATGAACTGCAAAAAGGAGACAATTTGAGCATTTCCACGCCACTCATGATGCTGGATGAAACTCTGTACAAAGATCCACTGACCTTCAACCCTTATCGATTCTTAGGAGACAGACCAGAGCCTTGGAGGTCACATGACATCTCCAGTTGGGGCACAGGACTCCACCTTTGCCCTGGGAAGCAATTTGCAATGTACGAAATCAAACTAGCGATTGCTTACTTAACATATAACTTCCGTTTTGACATTCCACCTGGGGAAACACCCACGACTACGCATGCCAGCACTTCCTCATTCGCTGAGAGGAAGGTTAACATCCTATTCACTCCTGTGGAAGCCTAGCCACCGAAATTAGCACTGATATTCTTTTGAGACTTGTTGTTTAACTTTAGTTTTAGTATTATGTCATCATCGATGGAATTCTGAAAAAAATCACAATTAAAATTACACAAACTGTCAACAATCCTTCATCTAAAATTACAGGTGCAAAACAGTTACATTACTACAACCTAATAAATCTCACCTCCTCTTCACGTCTTTCTTATCTGCTGGTTAGGAAAGACTCGAGTTGACGAGTGGCCAAGGTAATCCCAGCGCCATCTCCCGGTGCGAAAAGAAACTATTTATTTTCCCAAGCAGGAAAACAGAGAGAGGAGAGAAAATCCTCAAACATTATTTATTTAAATGCCAGAAAAAGCACATGAGCAAAAATAATTCAAAAAGATCGAACAATTAAATTAGTATAGACTAGCCTAAAAAGAAGCCCGTCCTGAAGAACGGAAATTTGACCCCTGACCTTCTAGACTGCCGGAGAAGTCAAATTCAAATCAGGTTCCGGCAGTCTAGAAGACCAGGGGTCAAATGGCCGTCTTTCAGGACGGGCTAATCGTTAGACTTTTGTTCATATTACTAAATCCCCAACCCCATTCAAATCTGCAGCAATTCTTCATTTTTAAATCTTCCGCTTCACTTTTAGCTATACTTATTCGTAACGGTATTTCTTTGTCTCTTATTCCATCCCCACTTCCCTTGTGACCAGTGATTTTAACTGCTAGAATAAATGCTTTAGGAAGAGTCAAGGCCTTTCGGCCACTTCTCAAAGTGAAAATATTCTGGTTTTTTTTTGTAGTTTAATTATATTCCTGATCTCCCTGAAATAAGAATGATCGCCCCTGTTTGAAGTGAGTTCTGTTTCCTTTCCTTGTTTCCTTCCTCTTGTTATGTTGAGGTCGTCTTCTGCTCATTAAATGAAGAATTGCATTCAATTGAGCCTCATTCCAATTGAAAAAGCTATTTGACAATATATAAAAAGACAATAGCGTTCAGAGAGCATTGAGTCTTTGCTACTCCTAGCAGCTTACTTCTTATTAACTGCTGCTAGCTAAAATTCTATTCACCTCTTCGCTGGGTCAGAGGTGGGAAAATTATGTAAGCAACTGATTCTCTTTACCAGAACTTTTGTATTTATTTCCATGTATTTCAGGGAAGTAGTTTTACTAGCCGTTGGCATCCTACTCTTCCTGCTCTTCCTTCGATTCACAAAGCGATGTCAAGATGGAACACGCAATGATTCACCGCTTGTTTCTGGTTGCCTGCCTCTCATTGGTCACGCCTGTCAACTCTACTTTTATGACTTTGACTTTTTAAAGGCTTGTCAGCTCAAGTATGGCAACGTATTCCGTGTCAAAATATTCCGACGTATTATGACAATCGTGTGTGACAGAAACTCTGTAAAGGATTTGGTACGAACAGATGAGTCAAGGTTATCTCTCTATGCAGCTGTATATGAAGCTTACATTGGTAGAACATTCTACACTTGCCCCAACCCTGTTACTGTGAATGACGTTCTTATCAAAGGATTGATGTACAAAACACCAACACTCCTCCCGCTGCTCCAAAGAGAAGCTTCTAATCTCATCCGCCAGATGAACTCCCTGGACTTGAGTTTACCTATAACTCCTGCTGTACAACTACATCTATTCCAACGCTTTGTTGCCCGTGGCAGTTCAATTTGTTTCTTTGACATTGACCTAACTGAACATACCTTCAACTACCTTCAACAATTCATCACACTTCAGAGTCATTGCTCCAAAGCAACATATTTTGTACCAGCTTCAGTCATTGACGTTCTAGTGAAGCCCAAGCTTCTCCGCATTCGTGCTTCATTCCTCAAACAATTTAACGAAATCATTCAAGGATACCAGGAAAATAAAAACCTCTGCATGTCAACAATACTTCGTAAAACTTGTGACCAGGTTGACCCATCAACAGGCTCCGCTGTTAGTCTGGAACAGGTTGAAGGTGCCATTTTTGCCTTCTTCTTTGCTAGTATTGCAAATACTGCGAACATAATTCAAAACATTCTGGTGGATCTTGCTCTGAATCCTCAAGTGTGTGAAGACTTGCGCAAGGAAGTGAAGCAACTCGACATCAATGGGAATTTGGAAGCCATCCAAAGGCTGAAATTGCTCAACGCTGTAATCATGGAGACTTCTCGTCTCTACACTACAATGTTTGGCATGATGCGAACATCACTTCAAAATACTTTAATTGGAAACTGTACATTTGGTGCTGGGGAAAACATCCGAATTGCCTCTCCACTCTTGATGTTGGATGAAACTCTATTCAAGGACGCTCATACTTATAATCCGTATAGATTTCTAGGAGAGACACCTGAGTCATTGTCTGTTTATGATGTCCTGTCATGGGGTGCTGGAACTCACTTATGTCCAGGAAAACACTTTGCACTATTAGAGGTCAAAGTTGCGATCACTTATTTGATACAACATTTCAGTTTGGGAATATGCAACAAGGTGACAACAAAATATGCTACAACATTGGCATACGCCACTAGACATGTTGATCTACAATTTACTCCCATTTAAGTCTCATAATGTCAATAAAATCAAATCAATCAGTTTCCTTTGTTAACAAAATATTAGTGAATTGAATAGGGTATGAATATCTGCAAACTAAAAACCCGCAGTATCCAACTCATTTAGAAACACTTATACTACCATTAGAAAAGAAACTAAGCAAGATTTTGATTGGTTTCTGGGAGTAAAGTTAGACCTTTTAATCCTGTGGTTTGAAATCCTTTGAGCCTCCAAGTAGTGCCACCCCTGGAGTAAAAGTAGGCAATTCGATCAAGTTGGCAATCACACCCTTCACACCCTTCAAGGACTCAAATCTTTCCATGTAGGCCACAAGAACTGGGAATGCGTTGAAGTGCTTTGGGTTGAACAGAACTCGGTGGAAGTCAAGGACACTGTAGACAAAGAAGTCAGCATAGGTTAGACGACTCCCTGCGACCCATGGATTTTCTCCCAGGAATTTAGTCATGAGTGAAAGCTTTGAAGGAATAGACTCCACGTATTCTTTTCTGAGTGTTTCGTGGACTTCTTGCTGATTGCTGATAGAAGGAGGCAAATATGCGACCTCTGTGATTGCAGTTCTCCAATCGTTCGCCTGCTCCAACACCAAGGACATTCTGATTTCTTCCTTCTCATTCACAGCACCCAATCCATGCTTTCGACCCAAGTAAGCAAGGATGGTTTTAGTCTGCAAGGGAAATACTTAACTTGTGTTATCATTGTTGACTTTGCAACCTTAGAGCTCACTTGAGTCAAGTTGACTTCTCCATCCATGTAATAGGGCAGATTGGGAAAATCAAGAGTGTCCTGGAGCTTGATTTTATCCTCATTTACCCATTTGTCATGCTCATTAAAGTCATGACCTTTGAATTGATACTCGACATCGGAGTAAGCCAGAAGAAGACGAATTGGGGCAACGTATCCTCGCAAACCACCCCAGTACCTGGAAAGCAAGTAAACATTAAATTAAATTAAAATTAAAAAAAAAACAATTAAGCATTAAACGGCTCAAATCCGAGTTGTTAAGACACGTACAAATAATATCAGTTGAAGATTTATAAAACGTAATTTCAAATAAGTGCGTCTTCGCAAACTTGAACCTAAACCAAAGTATGAAACTGTACCTCTGGACTTTGTGATCTTACCCCAAAATCGGCGCCATTCTTTCCTTATGATGTTCCGGATGTTCCTGAGCAGTAAATTACGCTTGAGTGTCAAGTGAGGAAAAAATTTCACTGACTAGAATTTGCTCTTTCTTATCCTGTTTTGTGTTAGTCTTCAATTGGTTCTAATCCGAGTTGAAGGCCAGCAGTGAGCTAGCTGCCTCTGTCCTCTTATCTCATCCTAGTCAGTATTTGTGTCATGCACGACAAATAAAAAAGCACTAAAACTGTATCAACAACAAGAGGATTAGGCGCAGAAGCAGAAAAATGGATGAAGTCTTACACAAGAAGCGTTGAACTAAAAAAAATGTTGTGGTACTGCAGGGACGAAAAACCGCCCGTAGAAAACCGAATTTCCATTTGTAGCCCTAAGGTAATGGCACTACAATCGAATCCAAGTAGTTCTTAAGAAATCATTGACCGAGGATTTGTTTCACAACTCGTTCTACATATATCTAGT
>VNWY01001928.1:0-10248 GCA_009869845.1 Pseudachorutes palmiensis
TGCTGGTGACTTTCGAGCGCTTAATTTCCGTGTGTTATCCACTCAAAGTACGCACCTGGATTACAAAGAAGAGGTCCATCTGTTGGACGATTGGGGTGATCACTGCAGCATTCCTTTTCAATCTGCCAAGAGCCTTTGAATGGCAAGCATATTCTGGGTTCTATACTGGCTCCAATGCGCGAACGAAGGATACATGGCTTCGAACAAAATTCTTTGTGGAATTGTACCAAGGCTGCATCTGGCAGGTGATCATTTACTTTATTCCCATCGCAGTACTCTCATCTCTCAATTTCCAACTGTGGCTTGCGGTGAGGAATTTGCCAACATCATTTGCGAAGTATATTGAGCTTTATTCTGCATCTTTACAGTTGAGAGAAAATTCTAAATCGAGAAGACAATTACAAAACCAGCAGCAAGAGGAGGAGGACGTTGAGCTGCAACAAATCACAAAGATGCTCTTCATCGTGGTTTCCGTTTTCCTGGTTTCCAGTCTGATCAGTCTGTCAATCAATGTGGGATTTCTGTCCCAAAAGCAGGAACCAGTTCACATCGACTCCATTGTCTGTCTGCCACTCATTTTCAATTCATCGATCAACTTCATCATCTACATCGCAGTCAGCAAAAAATTCAAAACAACATTACGAAAAAAAGTCTCCAAAATATGGAAGCCAGAATGGGCCTTCTGCTGCAAATCGACCCCAGAGCAACCTGCAATAGTTATGATGTCCAACCGTTAATACTTATGTAACAATTGCTGGCAACACATCACTTGTAAAATACACACTTGTATATGCCCTGTTGTAGAATTACAAGTAATGCCTGCTTTCTAGCCTATTACCCCGGGGTTCATCAATTTTGTGACAGTGGGAAGTTGGCTCCCAAAAATAACAATATTTAATTAAGACTTACAACCTTCATTTTGCTTAACAATTGACAACTGCACAGATTCGCTTTTACATCTAAGGAATTCGAAGCGAATCCAAAACAATTATATTATCTACATTGCAGTCAGCAACAAGTCCAGATCAACTTTCAGCAACAGAGTCCTAGCCCTAGCGGTCTTTTCTTGGAAACCAAAACCACAGAATATGTAAAAACTTTAAGTATGAATCACTTGCTCCACTGACATGCTATGTAATCGTAAACTAAAAACGAATGCACCCAAAACTTCTAGACATTAATTTTAGGTATTAGCATGCATTGGTTGATAGAATTATATAATTAAACTAATTGAACCTCATTGTCACTGCTTCTCAAATGTATATCCTAAAAGATAGAAAAGAGATGTCTTGAACTGTTTGGTTTGAATTTTTTGGTTCTTGGAGGTATAATATTATGCATATTATTTAAATTAAGAGTTAAACAAATAAAAAGTGGGTCTCCGTTGCAAGCCGTTGCACCTACCACAAGCGTGAAAGTATTTGATTTACAATGTCTGTGGGTTCGTATTATTTGAAATTTTATATTAGAAATGCAGCTTGGACATTTTGGAATTTGTTGACTGAATTGTACACATTTACCCTTCCCTTCCCAAAGTGTTTGGAAACTGTTCTTCTACAATATGTCAAGCTAGATCTTGTGAGCTTCCTGTCTGCAATGCAATAGACACGTCGTTTCACTCCCGGCCACAGGAGGATAAGCCATGTTCGTCCCTGTTCCAAAACTTTTGTTCCAAATAAACACTTTTTGTCTCTTCAATTCTCTTTCAAACTTATTCACAATTGGAATGAATTCCAAAACTTCCAAATTCCGTATCAAAATGCAAAACGGATTAGCAACTGAAGTGGAATTGTAAGCGAAATGACTTCTGAGCATTAGGAAACGCTAAAACTCCATGTCTTATACTAAATATTTCATACGAGTATAGCCATACTTATGGCAGCAGTTCCAGAAAACACTATGCAAACATAAATTGAGTCAATAAAAGTGGATTACAATTTGATTCTCAGAGGAGCTGCCCCAAATACAGATATCAAAACGAACGTTCCAACTTGGAAATCTTGGCATTCCATATTTCACAATGGGATACTTGCGATTATTACTTTGGGTTTATTTCTTTGCAAATATAAGCTATGGAGATGGATCTTGTTCAAGGGAATTTGACTTAGATTGCATGCTGTTTAGGCAATTTGGCCATTGTGGTGTTCACGTAATTACATCGGAAAGCCAGCCTGTCTTTACAATCGATTCAGAACTTGGACTTCCAGTGACGCTATCCTCGATTAACAATTCAAGAGTTGGTGAATCGAAGCCAGAGTTAGGATTTATTCGGTTTGTTATGTGTCGCACCATTGTTTACTACCGTCTGCAATTTATTGAACTACGTCGGAACAACTACCTTGGAAACCCCAGAGCCGCCACTCGTGACTACGTTTATCAAAAGTCCTTTGCAATAAAGCCCGAGAATCACATTTTCTGCTACGCCAGATCCTTGGGTGATCCTTGGAATTCTAAGTATTTGGAAGCTGCTGCTCTGCTACTTAACTTTTACCATGAGTTTGAAAACACAGGGTTCTTGAACCATGTCATCGCTTTCAACCTGGATCAGCATCAATCAAAAGTTGTGGGCGTCATGGGTGCGTGCCCATATTGTATAGAGCGTATAGTGATGTTCAATCCGATTCAAAGTAAGTAAAATACAAATATAAACTAAACTACAGTACGCACTCTCATTTCATCTTGAACTTCTAATATATTTTTTATTCTTAAAGTGACATCGCTGATGACTACGATTGACCAGCTTGAGTCAAACCACAGCGGAATTCCAATTTGTTTTGAAGACGTGTCTCATCGACAAATCCCTGCTTTGTCGTATGCTGAGTTGACGACACCCTCTGAAATTCAGGACATGAAAATACGGAACAACACCATTGAAATCATGAAAATATATCCCAAGCTTGTTGAATTAGCAATTTCACTGTTGGAAAAATATTCTCGCTCTGGTAACTGCGATTACCGTAGAAATTTCCACCGATATACTTGGCCAGCGTTAACGCCTAGACTGCTAACTGGCTTAGGCGTTACCATACCTGCTTCGGTAGGAATTCAAAACATTCATATTTTAGATGTGAATGGGTTGGGAAGTATTACAACCACTCCCGTGAGACTTGAAATCCCGTTTTTGATATTGCTAGCCCCTTTTGACTTTCATATTTGGCGACGTATAGCAGGAACTATTGGCCTTATAGGGGCTCTACTTTACGCATATGGCAAGCACAAAGGAGCTATAACATTCCCACTAACGGTTGCCTATGCACCATTAATTGGTCAGGGTACACAGATAAATTCCATAAACCGAACGCGCTGGAAGAGTCCAGCGGATGTATGCATAGTAACCGTAGTATCTTTTTGGCTGCTTGCATGCATTGTCCTTGGAAACTCCTACTTAGGCTTGATAACTTCTGAGCTGACAAACCCTCGGCCAGGAAATTATCCATCGACAATTACAGGGTTGGTAGAAAATGGATATGAATTTATCTGGCTGGATACAGCCGTTTGCGAGACATTCAGACCGTATTTCAATGGTTCTAATGGCTTGCCATCAGTTGTAACTAAAGGATGTCCTGACCGAAGTCCTTATGACGAACCCATTGTGCACGCTTTCACTGCTCTAGCTGGAAAGGGAATGAAGTCAGTAGTCTTGGGATTGAAAAGTGAACTCAAGAACATGGAGAGCAACCTTGGAGCAAAGCTAGGTCGATTGCATCTCCAGGAAGAGTACAATGCCACCAGAAACTACCCGGTTCTGTCGTACATAACTACGTCCAAAGTTGGGAACCTGGTTATGAAAAGTATAACCCACATTCTTGCATACGGTATTTTGCAATTTCGAATAAGGGATACTAGGTCATTTGGTGTTAATATGAATCGAATGCATCTCAGAAAAACCGTTGGCTTTGGCACTCGTAATTTCCTAGTTGAAGAGACTAGCGCTTTGTCACTGAAATCAAACATAACCGTGCTTATAACTTTCACTGGAGTTCTCTTGATAGTTGCAATCTTGTCGCTATGTTTTGAGAACTTGATAGTTTACTTTATTTCAGAAATAAAGCAGTTGAAGAAAAAAGTGAAACAGAGTAACATGGTTCATTTCTATGTTCCTAAAGTTTTTTGGCTAGTTGCAACTTGCCAAAAGAGGAAATTAATCAGTCAGCGTAAGGTGTCCAGACTCTCTCTGAAAAATTAGTAAAACAAAAATGTTTAATTTTAAAAGCTTGTCCAAGGTAGCTAAAGTCAATGATGCGACTGTATTACTAATAGGAGTGCTCATTAGGAGTTCAACGTAGAATTGCTTTTACGAATAAGGATGTAGGAATTAAAGGGACCTGAATGTATAGAATAATTATTTCAATTTCAATTCTCCCTTTCTATTAGAACTCTGCTAAATATTTCAATAGTCTCACAATATTTTAAACTAATTGCTTCAAAACGTCATAATGGAAGGAATCGATTGGCATTTTTGGATCAATAGTTTGCGTCCTTGGTTGCTGGAACTCCATTTACCATGGAATAACTTAAATAATTTGGAAGTTATGCTCAGACAAGCTATTCATCACGCAAGCAGGAACCATAAATTAGAATTTTAGAAGATTCGTTAAGTACATTTCACTTCTTTCTGCTTTATCATAATGTTCTACATATTTTGAGAAATAATATTTTATAGTGAAATAGAATGTAATAGTAGACTACTAGAGTGGATGTATACTTGTGGCTACAGTGAAATTATAAATAAAACCAATTCGCATTAGATCAAAGTAATAACCTCGTCCTCCGCACATTTCTGGAAGCCAAGTGAGTTGATTTTATATATTAATTGGCGAAAATATTGAAATGTCTATTATATTTGGGCTAGTCCTTTCGGCTCTTGCTATGCTCCACGGAACTAAATGAATTTAGCCCCGAGGTAAGGCACTGCCAGTTTCCGTGAGAACTTATGGTGACTTTTCCCAGCCACCGATTTACAACAAAATGAATAAATTCATGTAACCATATATTTTGATCCAATTATACCCTACTTCCTGTGCATTTTCCAATCGCGCAAATAAACTCTGATGCAAACTAAGATCAGACATTCTTGGAGGATTAAGAAAAGCATTCGATTAGTATTTTCCAGGCGCTTCAACTCACTGCTCTTTTGTAATTTTTCTGAATATCAGTAAATCTGCGTTTCTGAAAGCCATAGAAGATATTCCAAAAGACAAGAAAATCGAATGCCAAAAAGTTTTCGAGATCTGCAAGGAATTCAGAGAGGACGAAAGTTGCTCTGATGGCTCATGTATATTTTACAGGGAGCTTTAGAAAAAGTAATCTGAATTATTTCTGATTGTTAGCAAATGATATCGTTTGGTAATGCCAACGTGCTTCCAAAATTATTATCGATTTATGCAAACTCAAGTCCTTAGAGCTTGCAAAATCAATCTCCCTTATGTTCAGTAAAAATTCAACAGCAGAAAAGAGACATGAAATGCTCATTAGTATTTTAAAAGTAAAGTAAACTTTAATTCAATGATATCCTTAGTGTTTTCTAAATATTTCATATTTCAATATTTCATGCACCGCCTCTTTTCCTTTTGTTAAAGTAAAAGCTTTCAATTTGGAAATCATTTGAGGCAGTCTTCTTGAATAGTTGGTATTGGTCAATCTCTACCATGCTTTCCACTGAATTGTTAGAATTGATGGCTGTAATCCTTCGTATTGGAGAAAAAGCGTTGATATCCCCACTTCACTTTGACCCAAAGTTACAGCTTGTGTCAGAAGTTTGCACTACAGTGCGACGGCCGGTAGCCTGGCGGATTATAATGACTGTCTGCTTCATCGGACAAGTGGGACTGTTAGTCATATATCCCTACCTCTGCTACAATTTCACAATACCAATACATGAAATAATTCTCATGGTATGCTTTGGTGCGGGCTGTTCCATGGGCATCTTTGTCCAATATTTTTACCTCACTAGAATGAACAGGATAGTAACAATGTACAACCGCTACTTGGTATTTGACGCTACATTTCGTAAGTTTATTTAGAATTACTTCGGTTCCGAAGGTTAGTGGAAGAGAGTAAGAAAAATTATAGCCGCAAATGCAATGTTCAAATTACTACAACATAACGATGGTAGATTGAACTCACGTAGTAGACGGTTTCAAATTGTATAACCGTTACGTTCATATCATATTTTGCCTTTAAAAGTAACATCAGTTTGATTTCTAGTTGAGATTTTGGCCTGGGTGTGGCATTTGGGTTCAAATGAACCCGGTTGATTTTTTTTCTTTACTAGATGGTCATAAACCTAATTGGGCGTGGTCTTTCCACTCATAGTTTTATAACTCTTTTAATATTTCAGTTAAACGATTCAACTTGCAGCGCCCAAAGCATGACGGAATGGAAATACTAGTGAAGCTAACGCTGCCTGCAATACTTGCTACCCCATTCTTTGCCTTTCCTGCATATACTATAATGTGCTACCAAAATTGGCATTTCATGGACTTTGTTCTCAACCTCATCGGAAAATCAGACTTTACGATTTATTTAATGTCCGCCATCTTGGCTGTCTTCACTACTCTAGTCTTTATCTACCTTGTCCTGTTTGCTGGTTTCGCCATCATTTCACAGGGTACTGTCATCGCGTGGTTGAAATTGAGAAACTCCCAGTAAGATTTACAATGCGATCATAATTAATTGAACTAATTTGAAAATAATTTCGTTTTTTATCATCCCAACAGAGCTCTAGCCAATAGTTTGAACGTGAGTCGCACCGACTCTGAAATATTTTACCGATCTGTGCAGTTGCTCCACGGTGAAATGTTAGACATGACCGCCGTTGTTGCCCCTGGGGCTGAAATAATTGCAATTGTGTTGCTAATTGTGGTTCCATTCTCACTCATTGAATTTAAACGAAGCTTCGACATTTACACAATTGGCTTACTGTGTATAATTTCCATTAGTACATTTGTCCTTTTGTATCTAGTCATGCTTAAGTTCTCCAGTATTCGAGACTATTCACTCAAGTTTTCGAAAGCACATCGACTAGTCCTAGAAAAACAATTCAGAAAATCCTGCCAACCAATCCGTTGGAAAATGGGCACCTCTTACTACATCACTAAAAATAGCTTTCTCACTCTGCTTAAAAATTTTGTGATTAAGGTAATAATTAAGCTCATCTTGACGTTTTGAATTTTGAGTGAAAGTTGGTTGTTGTAATAAATTAAACTTGTCTACTTCGTTCTTCAAGTTCAATCGCCTTCAAGTACCGTTTCTGAAATGACTGATTGAAAACTAGTTATGCTAATCAAAACCTCAACAAAGGTTCATATTCCTATGAATTTTATCAGTCGTCACTTTCACTTCCTGCAATGAAGGTGTTAAACATGTTAACTAGAACGGTGCATTTTGTATTGGAAAGGAACACCACGTTTCCAAATGTACTCGTT
This sequence comes from Pseudachorutes palmiensis, assembly GCA_009869845.1. Lineage (NCBI taxonomy): Eukaryota > Metazoa > Arthropoda > Collembola > Poduromorpha > Neanuridae > Pseudachorutes > Pseudachorutes palmiensis. The sequence continues at coordinate 7,428 of VNWY01001928.1, forward strand.
TTCATTCTAGCTATTCTGAACTCTACACTACAATTTGCAGGTAGAATTCTAACAATTTATGACACAATTTAAGCATAATTTTTAATGAGCATTTTAAAAAAAATAGTTCCAGATTTAGATATCGCCGAACCGTATATTGTCGGTGGATCACAAGTACCCGCTGGGAAATTCCCATGGGTCGTTTCAATTACATACTTCAACTCGCCATTCTGTGGTGGGACAATAGTCAATGAAAACTACGTCCTCACTGCAGTATGAATTATCTTTTGCCAAAAAAAAACAACGAATTTCACAATTCCGGTTCAACTTTAGGCTCATTGTCTCCGTTACTTTTCCGGTGGGTACAAAATCACTGCAGGAGAAAATAAACTTTACATGGATGAAGGGAATGAGCAGGTTCGTGAAATCTTGGAGGTTCAAATGCACCCGGGATTTGACATGTGAGGACATTCATTATTGACCTTATTCTGATAATTTAAAAAAAAACGTTTTCTTTGTAGCTTGACGCTTCAGAATGACATAGCAATTTTCAAAGTGAACGAGTCATTTGTGTTTAATGAATTTGTCCAACCTGCGATTATATCAAATGCATCGTTTATTCCAAAAACTACAAAAATGATTGCTGTTGGTTGGGGTTTGGAGAGTGAAAGGCACTCTACCGTTACTGATGACCTAAGGCAGGTAATGCGCATGTGCAATGCACATTAGGGCGCATCTGAGTATAATGTAAATTACACTACTTCTTCTAGGTGAGTCTTTTAGTACTTCCGGTAGAAACTTGTAAGGAGAAACTCCAGTACATAAAACGGGTCAAGCATAATCCAGGCGCATTCTGCGGCGGTGGCATTACAGGGAAAGGGACCTGCTTCGGGTAAAATTGTAATTATTTGTTCATTTATCACTTAATGAAACCTGCTCATTAGTGACTCGGGCAGTCCAGTACACTCGGACAACGTTGTGTTTGGAATTTCATCAGCCAGTAAGCCATTCACTAAATTATATACTTGCTCTAAATCCGTGTCATGGTTCCATTTTATTAGCCGCTGTTTGTGCTCGTGAAGACTCACCGGCGGTATATACAAATATATCCTACTTTACGCATTGGATTGAGTCCCGAATCGAATAAATTCATTAGTAAAACTTAGTTTGAAATGGTTTTATTTTATGTTGAATATTGGAATGAAATGGAGAGGACATTATAATTACAAGTAAGAAACAAACTAAAAAGTAGGAACACGACTTGATATTAAGCAGATCAATAACAAATGTGTATAAAGCTTTATAATGCAGAAGGACGTATCCTAACTTCATCAACCAACTAAACAATTTTTATTGGCAAATTGATGTCAACAACAAATCTCCGGTGGGTTGGAATACATAACAAGGGAGAGGAGATATTGATTCTACGTATGCGTTCGGAATCGAAAGCTGAAGATTGTTTTGTCCCTGAGTACTTTTTATTATGGACACTTTATACAATTGTAACTTGCAAAAATGAAAACAATTGGCTATAAATGTTTCGTGCAAGACTTTCTCCTGTCTAAGAAAAGCTTACACGTAGTAAAGAGATTGGAATTCACAAATTGCTACCGCAGAGATGTTTATCAAAAAAGGTAATCGACATTGAACACAATTGATCGTTATTTTAAACATTTATTTCTTGCAGTGGCACTCTTGCCGTCAATTGTCATCTTCATGACATTCATAGCGTCTTCAACTAGCACTGCAATGTGCAAATGTACCTGCAAGAACAGCAACAACGTAAGTAAATCCTTAGTAATTAAAGCAAGAGAAATACATTTATGCTTATAATTCAAGCAAATCAGTGCCGGAGGCAGAGCTGGAGGAAGACAGAACTGGAATGCTCGTGGTGATTATTGGTGTGACAGAGATTGGTGCGCAAGACCATGTGGTGACAGTTGGTGCTGGGGCTCGCAGAATGGAAGGCAATATGAACGCTGCAAGTCGGACGACACGTACAACTGCCAAGGAACGGGAAGCTGCTTGAACTTCTGGGGTAGCACCTGGACATGTTGAATTGTAATTACAGGAGGATAAAGCAACATGGACTGACGTAGGTAAATAAATACACTCCGTTTATTCGAAGTTTATTCGAAGTCGACTACCTTAGTTTTTGATATTGCGTTATGGCACTGGAATGTTCGTTGTGTCAGCGCAAGGAATAGTTTCCATAAAATTAAGATTGCACGGGGAATTGCACACAGATAAGAGCATTTAATTTTTAATAATGGCGATGAAGGACAAAACTTCTCTGCATCTCGCCGTCTTTAAAACTACAATTTTCAGAATTTGGTAATTGCTTTTCCAATTCATTTTTTCTTAAGTTCCAAAATGTAGCAGTAGCACACCTGCCTATATCAGTGCTAAAATTTTTTGGCGTGTCTATTTATAGCATTAAATCTTTGCATCATTGAGAAAATAGGGCATTGGCGAAATGCCATTTCTGCTTTTCTAAAACCCAACGGTGCCACATAGAATCTATTTCAGTTTGCACTAAGAAAAGCCACAGGAGCAAGTTTTTGAAAGCGGTTAAATTGTCAAGGTTCAATCTCTAGGTAACCAAAGTAAGTTTGCATATTAAGCTCTTAGTATAATTCTAAATGGGAATTAATTCCGGGAATTTGATTCTAGTGTCACAAATCAACGACGCGCCTTCTCAGCAGAAGGCAGGGAAGAAAATCCCTAACGACATGGACACGGACATTGTCATAGTCCGGAAGTACCCGTATCCTCAGCAGCAGCAAGAAGTGATCCACTTGGCACCACGAAAAGGAATTCAAAATGACTTTTGGCTCTGCAG
>VNWY01001929.1:0-10232 GCA_009869845.1 Pseudachorutes palmiensis
ACGTATTTATAACTAAAAGTTAATGACATGCTGGCCCACTTTTAATCCTTCAAACCTGGAACTTGTGCTGGGGGTAAAGCACTCTCCAAAAACCAGGAAATCAATCAATCAAACTTGACGGAAACCAGGAAATCATAAACCGTTTTTCTTCTCGATTGTTTCGAAGCCACCAATAATGCTTGAAAGTCTTGATACCACATCCAGATTTCGATTTGTTTTCCATTCCAAAAGTTATACCAATTTGTTAAGTTCCCAAGAGACAAAATCTGGATAGAAGCATTCATACAACTTTGATAATTTTACTTTAGCATTTGGGTTTTCTTACTGAACCCATCATTAATTTCTGAGTTACACAATATGATCAATGGCTAGAAGCTATTTATTCAATCAACTTCTTTAACTTTCACTAATTTTTCATTAGCTCATTAGCTTCACTCCTTTAAAAAATCCTTCATTAACAAATTCTTAGTTGAACAGTCGGTGACACACTAGCGCAACGGTTTTCTGTTTTGCTAATTTGAAGAGCAGAATATAAACTAACTTTATTATAACCAAACTTTCACTCACGCTGCTGCGCTGTCGCGGTCATTGAACTCTGCATTCTACAACACAGTGTTCCCATTTTCTAGAATTACAGTAAAATTTTCTACTGCTTGACCACTAACGTAGTGAAAAAGAATTTGGATGTTTAATTATGACATTCAAATCCGTCAAAGTAAATTATTATTCTAAAACTCGTTGTTCTGTGGACACTTTGAAAATAAAAAATAAACATTTTTAGATCTTCTGGGCTGCTCTATGTACGCTTTAGAAATTGGGATTCTTAAATTAAATTGCAGTCAGTATTGGCACTTTAGTAAGCCAACAACTATATAGAAGCGACACGATTTAGTTTACAAGTAGATCAAAAAAATGAAATAGATGGACATATATTTAGTTTTGTAGTAAACAATTCGTAGTTTTATGAGCTAAATAAGAAGATTAAAGAATTTGAAAGACTTGACTGAAATCCTAGGATCATACCAACACCAAAAATTCTCCCTTCACAGGTAAACTTTAGAAAGCGGCTAATGATATGCACATGAGCACATGCTTTCATGATTTTATGAGCTAAATAAGAAGATAAAAGAAATTTGAAAGACTTGACTGAAATCCTAGGATCATACCAACACCAAAAATTCTCCCTTCACAGGTAAACTTTAGAAAGCGGCTAATGATATGCACATGAGCACATGCTTTCATGGGTTTGTGGTTCTTGACACAAAAGCTGGACGCTTGAAGTCAGCATTATAAAAAGAGCTTTAAGGGAAGCAAAAATAATCAAAGAATTTTCTGCTTGCACCATATTTTTCACTTTTGATTTTGATTTAATTTTAGACAATCCTCGCAAAGATTGAATATCTGGGGAAATAATAAGGGGCGCTTGGAATAGGAAGCAAAAAAACGTTTGGATGATTGACAGAACTATCATGAATAAGAGTTAAAATTCATGAAGAAAGTGGGACAAATGGGAATTCATTATAAACTTACCAAGAACGATGACTCTCCGTATTCAAGAAAATAGAAAGATCAATTTAATTAGGAATCCGAGCAGTAGCTTTGTTTTTTTAATGAGTTTGTCATTGTGTAATTTAGTTTTTTTTAACAAGCTTGGGGTTTGTGAGTTAAGATTTAAGTAGCGGTAGTTCGAAAACTTGATCGAAATTCTAGGATGTCAAAGCAAACATGTAGGTTAATGACTATAACAGACGTGTATTTATAGGTTTGTACCAAAGTGAATAAACAATGCCAGTTAACCAAGTGGTCGAGGCCTATGTAGAGGGCATGGGAGAAAAATGAGGACTTCAAAAAGGGAAAATTGTTTGTTGATTTTGTGAAATCAACAACGATTCTTCCAGAAAGAACAAAATTTCCGAAAATTAATTTTTCTTTCATTCAATTCTGAGGTTATGCGGTGACAAAAAGCATGTAATTCTTAGGTTTGAGTAAGAAGAAACCAAGAAATCGTGCTCAGGATTGCGTAGTAAAGAAAGCAAAGAATTTCATCATGCACCAGTGTTTATTTCATGGATTTTAATTAATTTAATTTTATACAGTTTTAGCGAAGACGAAGAAAATATTATGCCGCTTTACACACTTTAATATCATAAGGATTTAAAATTCATGAAGAAAGTGGGACAAATGGGAATTCATTAACCAAGAACGATCAAAGACATGGAGTAAGTCACAGAATATTAACACGTAATCTGCCGGAACTATATTTTATTTCCTGCCGAGTGACGCTAGTCTACTGCTGTTTTAATTTTTAAACTTTGATGAAGGTTTATAACAGTCAAATAACACTTTTTTTCAACAGAACTTTATTGTAACTGGGGATTGAATGGAAGCGAATTTGAATCAGTACATGAAATGGGAAAGGCGAAGTGACAACATCTGACCCTTTGTTATCTTCTGAAGGTGGTAAATACGTTAGCCGATTACTAACCTGAGCATGAACAAGAAAACCAACACCATTGGTTACTTAATCCATTGGTACTTTAATTATTTCCCAAGCACGCATGCATGCAAGCATCCCAAGCATGGTTTTACAAGGATTTAGTGCAAATCGGAAGACATTACAAGATTTTAGGTAATAATTAACTGTATCAAAGTTCGGAAAAACATTCCACAGAGAACTAAGTTGAGCAACATCGAACATCAAAATAGCCTTGCTGATTCTACTGCTATAATCTAATCTTCATTTCTGCAATTTCGGTCAGAATGAGTAAACACTAAAGATCGAAAGCTACGTGACTTCGAGAGGTGACAGAATGAAGAGGCACACATGTAGAAGTGCTTATTTTAATTATTGTTTTCAAGGATTTTTAATCCCAATTCCTCATAAAACCGTCAATTTCAGTACAAGGATAAAGAGTGTTCTTGATAAATCAACAATTTAAAAAGTCGAAAGGGAAATTCAGTGCAACTATAAAAGCCCAATGAAAATGTTCACACCATCATGTCATATCGAGTCGAACAACAGAAAATAAGGATGTTTTTCAAATTGATTGCATTTGGCCTAATTGTTGGTACCATTGGTTCAACCCAGGGTGAGCCATGTTACAAAACCACGAATTTGGGAAACATTCTTCCAGTTCCCTTGAGTGCCCATGGAGCAGCATACGACGGGAAAGACAGGATTTACATTGTTGGTGGAAAAATGGGAAAAGACTACTACGATGGAATCTTGCGCTTCAGCCTTATTTCAAACCGACTTGAGAAAATTAGCAAATTCAGGACTGCCATGGGATATGGCCAAGCTCATATTACTCCAAAAGAAGATCTTCTGTTTGTCGGTGGATTTGACGTTTATGCCCAGTCTACAATTTGGGGCTTCAGCTTGTCCAACCCAAGCCCAAATAAATTGGCTAACATGCTGGAGAATGACTCAGATGTAGATAGCGTCTTTGACGGGGATGATACAATCTACACCGTGGGTGGAAGACCCATCTACGGCACCAACCTCAACGATCAAATTGTTGAGATTGACACAAACAACGTAACACCAGGGAAATTAATTGCTCATTTGCCGAGCGGATTGATGGGCACTTAAGGCTCCATATACTATATGCTATGTGCCTTAACACAAAGACATGGGCGAGAAGGCTCACTACTTGACAAAATTCACCCCAGCTACGGGGAAAATTGAGGAATTCAATGTAGATTTAGGCAACGCTGCGCTTGGTCGTCCATTCAAGCCGTTTATGTGGAAAAGACGCACAGGATTTATGTATTCGGTGGGTTGGGACATTGGACAAGCGGTACGTCAAGAGAAGTTCGCTACATTCAACTAAGTCACGATGAGAACTGTACTTTAGCATAAAATTCAATGTACATTCTGCTCACAGTAAACAATTAAACATCTTGTTTACATACCCAACCAAAGGAAAGATACTTCCTTACAAATCCCAAAGAACTTTGAATTCTTTTGATCCTTTTTGAAATTGTTCTAAAGGCAAGGAAGCGGCGATGGGCTTTTATGAGTTCAGGAAGCCTTGCTAATATATCAACTGTGTTTATTTTTAGTGGTTCTGGTTCTGGTTCTTTACAAAGAAAAAAGGTCGGGCGACCACGTGACTGGAGGTCACGGTCACTTATTTGAATTTTAAGGTAACAATTTTTTCAAAGACGCTACTCTAGTAATCATCCCTGAGAAACCCCTTCCAATTTTGCTGCGTTTATTCATATTTGGCGTAGTCGGTACTGCATTCCAATCAACTGGTCTTCCTTCCTTTAAAGTTCCTGCAATACTTAGTAGCTTTACTGTCAGGTTATCACAGTTCTTTCCATTGCATTCATCCCAAAGAATCCCATTGTTGGGAATTAGTTCCATACACTTTGGATCTGAACCAAGAAAGAGAGAATTCGCAAGTTGACGTCCATAATTTTCGAACTCTAAAATGATGTTTACGTTAACAAAATTATTACAATTACAATTAACAATATGCATACGGATGATAGTGGAAGGAGGTGGACTGCCTATAATTTCTTCCATCACAACGTAGTCAAACAGGACGTTAGTCTTCTTCCAGATTATTTCCGATATTATCCTCGGTGTGTAGCTCGCCTCGCCCGGGAATGTGTTGTAAAAAGCAATTAGCTCGTAATGCTCTCTGACGCCAGTCAAAAATTCCTCGATTCCGTCAAAAACGACAAATGAAGAAGAAGCTGAAGATGCAGATGAAGACTGCATCGTACCAAGGACACCTTCAACTTGAATAAAAAGTGAGGGTTTCTGTTTAAAACAATTAAAGACAGTTTAAAATTATTAACTAAAATATTAATTTATACTAAATTCAAACCTTTATTGACACCAACTCTGGAAAGTTTGTTGTTGGCCCACTGAGGTCATCAAGGATTTGTTTGTACGGTGGAACATCATCTGGGTGCTCATCAAGTTTACGCACAGAATCGAAATACGTTTTCAGTTCTGTTTAAAATAAAAATAAATAAAATGGAATTTAAACGTATTAAACTACGTAGTAGCTAATTTACTTTCTAGTTCTGGAGAATTCAAAGCTTGCTTAAAGACATCAGTTTCAAGGTAATATTCGGTTGCGCCAAGTGAATATAGGAATGGTACTACGTCTGTAGTTACTAGCTCCATTGCAACGTAACCTATGGCGTACAAGTCATCCCGTGGTGTTTGCTCTGAAAGGATTCCAAGTTCCATCGAATTTTAAATCTTATGCTTGTTGGATGGTGGATGTATAGGTTACCTTTTGCGGCAAAAGCGAATTTGCTCATGTACCTGGGGGTTCCATTTGACGCTCCAACATCCTTTTCAATGTTATAACCTTCCTCTCCCTTCTGCGTTGGTTTGTAATTCGGATTAGATAATCCGTAATCGGCCAACTGAACAGTAAATTCCTTAGCACTTCCCCTGGTACCGAATAAAATATTTTCTGGTTTGATATCTCTATGAATAATGTGCTCCTCGTGTAGGTGCTTAACAGCCACTACCTAAAAACAAGAAAAAGTCAGATTCAGTACAACTACAGTTTCCGTGTAACGTTTCCACACGAAGCCTTACCAACTGCCGCACTATTTCAATTGTTGTTTCAATTGTAAGAACCCCTTTCTTACGAAGAGATGCCAGGTCGTTGGAAAGGGTTTCCATGGCAATGAATTCGCTCCCATTAGATATCCCGTATGCATAATACACCGGGAAAAATGGTGGAAATGTTGGGTCTGCTATATATTTTGAACGTGGATGGCATGGTTTTATTTATTAACACAGAAAAGATTATAACTTCTGTATACCTTTGGCTTTTTTTGTTAGCCGATCCAGTATTTCAGCCTCTGTCTTCATCTTACTGTCTCCAACTTTAACTGGGGCCTATATTATATAATTTCCATGTCAAAATTTAAGTATTCGTATGCTTGTGTGTCCACATCCGCGTCCAGACCAATTGGCTCATACAATTTTTAGGTTAGGACATATACCAGCCTGTGCCAGTTGAGCTGGAACCGAAATATGGTAGACTGAGACGTATTCTTACCACTTTGCAGGCTACCGATTTCATATCCTGCTGCCGGAGACCTGTACAAGCAAATAAATGTAAACGCTAATATTCAATTTAGAATTTTGATCCTATACCAAGATAGACTGTTCCTTGACCGCCTCCTCCAAGCCTCAAATCCTTATCGATATCAGAACGTCCCATCAACGCCTGCGTCCAGAGTAATGTATGGCTCAAATGCCTATAATTTATTCAAAAGTCAGCTAGCTTTAATTTAAAGTACATAGCTATATGATTGGAGCTGAATCAGTAATAGGTGAATTCAAAGGTTTATTGGCTAAACTCCGCCCGAAGAGCCCAACTCCCCATTGACGTATGAGCGAATGAAGGCTGCTCACAGGTTTGAAAATAAACATGTTATGACAAAGTTTGAATGAAGAAAATGGATGTAAAAAATACATTGACGTAACTTCATCGTCATGTGTTTTTCTTCCTCAAAGTAAGTCGCGTAGTAGACGATAATCAATAACATGTTTTTATGTGGGACAATTTATCACTACCATATTCCAGTGACTTTATAAAAATTGTTTGACTATTCGTTTGTCCGGTCGATAACTTTCGAATTGTTTGAACTTTTTTCAATTATGTTTTTGCTTATGGGTTTAAAGCGTTCATCCAAAGTCAACTTCGACTTCGAATATGGACATTTTTCTGCTTTTCCATGAATGAGAATTTATAAAACCATTTATAGGTGACCTGATGTCACTCATAATTTTGTAATTTAAACGCAGTGGGTTCATTTGAAGTATTTAAACATGGATAAGTTCGGCTTTAAAGTTCGAATGTAGTACAGATATAAAGAACTTAAACGAGCAAAACTAACCTTATACTTCGGCAAGATTAATAGGCTACCAGCGCTTGAAGCCACTGATACCAGGAACAATAGTTTAGGAACGATTTGCATTTGTAAACCAAGGCTTCACCCGTTTATGCTTTTCCTTTGAAAGTATGTTGCTGACTACCTAACAGCTCCACAGATTTCTCGGATTTAATAGCTAAGCGTCCCAGCAAACTTCACTCGCGGCCACCCAAATGAATGGGGGAAACTAAATCAAAAACAGCTTTGCACGTGTTGCGATGTTGCGAACCTCCAAGTTGCGACATTTGAAAACAATTTTTGATAAAATTAACTCTGAATGCTTAAATCTAATGCGATGTAGGGCGATACGTAATTTCTTCAATGGATTCCAACTATGAACCAACAATAAAACTTTTGCGTATTTTCCTTTCGAGTTTCGATCGGAATCCAGCTGGAATGAAAAACAAATCCGAAATAATTAGCTTTATATTTTAGAATTTTAAACGAAGGGAATCAAATCGAAAATAAAAGGTGACCCTGACACCAATAAATTAACTATCCTTCTTCGTGTCCACAGTAAAATGTCCAATTCAATTAGGTATCCTAATATATTAATTAATAAACACAAGCATGTTTGATAAGTCAAATGCCACGTCAAATAAACTAATAATAATAAACACAAACAAGGATAAGGAAGAATCAAGGATTAGAGAACTGGGCCACAGTTCCCTTGGGAAATATTGCAATGTAAACATCAATTATTGTCATTCTGAACAAACAATTCACAGTGAAAGCAATTCTAACATTCTTAATTTTATACAACAAAACAGCAAACAAGTTTACACCAAGAAGCCCAATAGCAAATTTATTTTTCCTTCAAAAACCAAACTTTTGTAAAGGGTTTGCATTTTCATTCAAAAATGAAAGTAGTCTTTATTTTAACGGTTCTGTTCTTTATAACAGATAGTGCAGTATTCAATTGGTCAGAGTTGGGACACTGTTTCTTTCATTTGACATTCAGAGTAGATTATTTGAACGAACCCACAACAAAGTTTATGTTAGAAGTTTTGAAGGAAAGTCATGCTAACTTATTTCCTGTGATTGTAACCGACTTTGACTTTATAGTTCGTGGTGAAGGATCAGGGTTAATGAGGCTGATGACTTCAGCGTATAGAGGTGGCTTTGTTCTGCACATTCTACAAGTAGATTTCACATTTCCTGACACTGAGGCAGCTATCTTACGGAAGTTTCATACACGCGTAAAAATAATCAATTACAACAACGTATTCCTTTGGGTTGCACCTAATGGGAAAAGTGCTCAATGGAACGGTGAATCTCCGCAAAGCAAAAGTGTAGAAATTGCAGTCAAACATGTATCTGTTATTGTAGCGTTCATGGCCGGTATTCTCTTTCAAATTAAGGTAAGCCATTACGTTAGAGTAGAGTGTTATGCCATACCTTCACTCCAATTTCTACCTTGTGGTAACACCTTGGATTTCTTGCATTTAAATTCAACCGACGTCATAACGCTAAATCCATTGAGACACCATTGGAAAAATGTGAATCAAAACTTTAACGGAAAGTTATTGATTATTAATTTACACTACGATTTTCTCTGTGATAAAGACTTTATTGTGAAAAAATACTACCTTTGTAATAAGCCATACTTCCTTATTTATCAAAACATTGTAGACCACTTTAACTTTACGTTTATACAGTATTCCGAGCCATCAAGTCACCTGGCTAGGAAGTTTTCGAGTAACCAGTTAGGCGCTCTATTGTTGTACAATGAACCAAATCGTATAAATACTGAGGCAAGTAGCGATACTTTTGTTGTCATGTACGACGAGAGAGAACCAAAGGTGTACATATATTGTCAAGAAGGTGAGCTCAAAGAATGGGCAGAGGCGTTAAATTTACTAGTAATTCTGAGTCCATTTGACACAATTACTTGGGTCTTAATTTTGTTTACCACTGCGGCACTTGCTGTATCAATTATGAATAAGAAAACAAACATAGTCTTAGCGTCGTTCCGTAGTGTGTGTATTCTACTTAGGCAAGATGTGTCACGCCTTACTATGCTTCTATGTATTTGGTCAATTGTTGGAACAATAATCAGGTAATATACAACTGTTCATACTGAAACTTAACATAAGGTGCAATTGTAATTGGTAACGACTTGATTTCTTTTTCAGTACGTGCTATGACTGTGTCATTTCGAGCTGCACGACGGCACCATTGAAGGACCGTATCATCGAAGACCTTGCAACTCTATTGCAGTCCGGTCGTCGCTATTTAGTATATGACCGAGCAACTAATGAGGACGCAAAGAATGCCGGATTCGATTCATTGGTGGCACTTCATTTGCAAACAGTGCGAGGCACTTTTGGACCTGATTGGCCAAACAATACGGCACTAGACGAAAGCAACGTCTATAAATACGTTAAAGTACTTGAGGACGAAACGGAAGACGTTTTGGGCAGTAAGTCCTTGGCTCTGAGAAACTTTTTAACTATGCCGAAAGCGGATGCGGCTACATTTATAACTACTCTGCGACTCTATCATGCAACCCTTCAATGTTTCACAACGAAGCAGTCGTCAACAGTTCGAGGGAAATTCTACCATCAAAACATCCACTACCATAACATTGGAATTGGAAATCGCATGAAACATTTTGTTCAGGGAGGATTCATTCAATTCAACACAGGTCTTGTAAGTGAGTTGGAAAAACTTACAAATCAGCTCATCATAACGTATTATAAAAGAAACGGGAAACCCGTAAATCCTTACTTTGAGAGCCGCAATGTCAAGCCAGCTAAACTACTGTCAAGAATCTTGTTACCGTTCTTGCTTCTTCTTGCGCTTCATTCCATTTTCTGTATTCCTGTGTTTGTCATTGAGTCAAGATTGCTCATTTATAATTTGATAAAGCATTATGTAGGCAAATTGATAATCTTGTTAAGACAACACTTTGCTTATATGATCAAATGGAAAAATTACTTTTCAGGAAGGCAGAAGTTTACTGTTCGTCGTTCCCATAATTCTTAAAGTTCCAAATTCCTTTTTCCTTTGTTGATTCCTTTCTTTACCAAAGGCAAATTATCTAGCTAAAAACTATTTTGTCTACAGAATTAATACATCAAGTTTAATCTAAAACTACGATAGTTTAATTTCCTCCAGCCAGTTATTCAAACGCAAAGATTAAAATGACTAGTAATTGACACATTAGTAAATAGTAAAAGCGTTTTCCAACTGTGACATAAACTTGCCGGAATAATTTGAATTTTTTGCCCATAAGACGTTGAACGTTGGCGATCCAGTTATCCTATGTATACTTCAACTTCAAAATTCTACAGAATTACTAACTTACA
>VNWY01001930.1:0-10214 GCA_009869845.1 Pseudachorutes palmiensis
CACCCACACCATTCTCTCCCCTCCTTTACGGGTCACCATGGTTAGTGGTGCCCTAGGGCAGTCAGAGTTAGGACCGAAAAATTGCCTGGGGTTCGTGAGTATTGAACTCACGGCCGGACTGCGGCATTACCCCAACCTAGAACCACTAGGCTACTCTGACTCCCCGTTGGGGAGGGTAGGTTGTCAATTGTACATATTAAATAAGACGCAATTTTTAGCGGCAACAGAACGCCTCTGAGAGCACAAATCCAGAAAGTGAGAACCTCATACAGTTTGTATTGGTATAAAACGTGCATTAAATTCATACTCCACAAAGCGCTCTGACTTAATCTTCTTTAATTTGTGAAATTCCAGGTGGAGGTAATCGCTAAATGACTCGTTAGAACTTACAGTGGATGACAATTCTGGCAAAACCGAAAATCCTGTGACACTGGGAACTGTCAACCAGACCTGCTTTCCACTTAGTCCATTATTTGTAAGCGAAAAATATTTTGCGCAGTGTTGAACATTGTAATTAGAGAGCAATGTTTTCTTATTTGTTGTAGGATGTCATTGAAATAATATTGAATTCGGATAAAGAGAAATCGAGCAGCATAGGGTCAAAAGTTTTGGAAGATTGCATGGAGAGCAGCTTGGTTACATTCGCAACCAAAAATGTAATCAAGCGCCGTGTGGTGAACTTTTTAGTCAAAGCTTACACATACTAGTGAGTTAGGATATGAGAGCAGAAATGTGATGCTAATTTAACACGTGGTCGTTTTAACATGCGTATTTCTTATTTTAACCCTCCGATGCATGTGAAGCAAAATCTAAGTCAATGCCTAGCTTCGCAAGTATTTCCTAAGCTGGGTGACACTCAAAAAATGGATATTAAGGTAACAACCTATAATTTGCCATTATTGGGGTCGCAATTTCTAAGGATTTCACTAAGTACGTTATTTCTGTCGAGTCGAAGCGCTGCAAAACGAAAGAGGAAGGTGCCAATGTTTATAGGAGATTCCCCGCGTCAGGTCTAAGCGAAGATAGGCTGAAATATATTAGAAGAAAAAACGATGTCCATACACGAAAAAAAATGTCATCACCGTCAAAATCTTACATAAGTGGTAAGTCTATATACACAAACTGCATTTACTACATTCTAAACTCAATAATTTTTATCGTTTTATATTCAATCTAATAACTAACCATTCACCAAATTATAGAGCAAGTCGTGGAGGGCTTCGAAGAAAAGAAATCCTGGTTAGCGAAATCCACTGATCCGCAAACGCAGGTAGCTACATGAATGACACTTACAATCTTCGGACTCAAGGAATCGAGAGGACACCGAACCTTAATGAGACACTTGCAGAATGGCAAGCTGAATCCTTAATATATTTGGTCGCTTTTTTAGATTGATCAAGATTTTCAAATTCGATACCCTGGAAAAATGAACTCATGTTACGGAAATGGCCTCACATTGCAACACAGATATGCAATTACTTTGCGAAGACAAAAGCGACTCTTTTGGAAGAAATTGGCATCACTTCATCGATTTCAATTTGGAATTCTGGTAGTTGCCAATTTCAATTAAAAACTAATTACCAGTTCACCATGGATAATTATAATCATGCTCTTCAACTTCCAGAACAAACATGTGTCGGATCACTCGTGCTTCTGACATACCTGACTTCAAGCTCAGCGTATTATAAGAAAAACACCAAAAAGCGCAAGCTGACAGCTGGACATTCTGCGGAGTATTTCATGCAATTCGTTTCGGTAAGCTAATCAACAACCGCGTGGTCTAAGTTCTTGAAAAACTTAACTGATCTAACTTTTTCTATTTGTATTGCTTTGAGAGGACGGACGACATTGAGTCTTTTCGCATGTCCGAAACCCGAAGAAAACAACCCTTCGTCTTGTGCGTGGGTGACATCAAAACCCTAGCAGTTGCTGACAGTTATGTCATGGTGGAACGGAAGCTCATAAAGGCTGCGTGTGTTCTGAATGCCGTGGACATCTGTTTTAAAACATTTCATGTATTGCAACTCCAATTTTCCGAAGAATGTTTTCCAGTTTGGTCGTTTTTTGATCATTGTGTCTTTAAAATTAACAAATCGTCTCCACCTTCCGCTGTCCTTTCCCTCTGATCCCAAATTGATGTGCAGCTTAGATTAGTAATTAAGCATTTGGCTTACTGGATTGTTATTAATAATTTTATTATGATTTGTTTTCTCATTTGTTTGTAAGGCAAATTAATGAACTATTTGATTTCTACCAAATCAAAATAAATTGGATTAAAAATTACCCCTCATAGTAAACAATTTATTCAACAATAAGTTTACTTATTATTCTACTGTTGAGGAATTCTGCATTACCTTGTGTATAAATATTACCAAACGGTTGATTAAAACTCGAGCATCGGTGAATTAAAAATTAGTGCTAAGTTTGGAAAGCTTTGTGCAACCCTCTTATTAATAATTACTCATCGTGTTATATGTCTTCACTCGACTGTTGAGTAAGCGAGTTGTATAACAAGGTTTATGATTTTCTACTCAACTGTTGTGTCGATGCAAATCGGCATCAACTGTTGAGCAAATTATCATCACACTTAATCATTTTTCACTCAACTTTTCTTAGTCTGTGAGAATGGGAACTCTCATCCAAGCCCTGTTACAGCGGAAGTACGAGCAGGGGAAAAGCGTCAGGGAGTAGGTTTCACCAAAAAGAATTCTTGTTTCCAGAAGCGTCAGCTTTCTGGTTTTAACTAGTAGAGATAACCTTAGTTAACCTTTGGTTCATGCCCTCTTTCAGGCACAAGGTCATCACGTGTATCTCTCTCTAGTTCTCTTTTCCTCTTCCTTTTCTTAGGATTAAGCTAGTCAGTCTTCCTCTCTCCTCCGGCAAAACCAGAGCCTGTACTGACACAACTCAACTCACACATTCGGTTAATTGTTTTTTGTTAATAAAAGGGGCTTTATTGGTAAACCCCGTTCATTTCCCCAGTCACAAGTGACCCCGGGTCACAACAGTTTTGAGAATTTTGGTGCTTTGTGTCTGCTAAATCATCTGAGTGTGAATCATCCAACACTCACTCATCTCGTGCTCCAGTGACTGTGCAACTGGACACTCAATGAGTGAACCCTCACCAAGGAGAACTCCTCCTAATAACCTAATAACCTCCTAATAAGGAGCCAAACAGCAAAAGAACTTCAGGCAAGGTCATCAGGAGCTCAACAAAGGGCAACATCAGGAGACCAACCCCAAGGCACTACCTCATCAGGTCAACACAAGGGGTCATCCACTCAACAGGGTCAACGCTCTTCAGGCGAAAGACAACTTCCAGCAGCGTCAACAACAACAGTATCCAGGCCAGGTCAGACACTCCCCTTGTCAGTCAGTCAGCACCCAGGTGAATTCGCTGAGGCCTCGACCTCTGACACCAGTTACTCGAGCGTTTTCGACGAGCCGGAAACAGACGTAGCCGCCAACGAAGGAGCCACCCTTGGAACCGGACCACTCGGACCGCCCGTGTAGGAGCCACCGACGGACGCACCGCCGGAACGCCCGTGTAGGATACACCGGAACCACTTCTCCTGGACCCACTAAGACCGCCGTTGCAGAAACCGCTGAGCCAGGACCCACTGGAGCAGGAGCCACTGTTGGAACCACCGGATCGGAACCATCCCGTCGCACCGCCAGCACCGCCACAGGAGTGCCAACAGAAGTTCAATACTCACGAACCCCAGGCAATTTTTCAGTCCTCACTCCGACTACCCCAGGGCACCACTAACCATGGTGACCCGTAAACGAGGGGAGAGAATGGTGTGGGTGGGATCTGAAGTGGTCAGAGGCCCGTGCCGCGGCTTGCCCGGTGGTAGTGGCGGGTTGAGGATATCCCGTGTGCTGGCTGCTGAAGAGAGTCGACCTCTCTTACGGCGGACGTACTAGTGGATCTCCACCTGCTCTCTATCGGGACTGCTGCGGCCGCAGATAACCTGTCCATATCAGCTCGTGATATTAGACGGTATCTCATCTCCTTTCAATAAAGTTGTTGACAGCGGAGAGACTGAAATGGGGCCTAGCGGCCTGATCAGCATGGGGTGGCTATTCTAATCAATGGATACTCTCCCCACTCCGAAAAGCATACATACACATACCGCCACAGGAACTACTGGAGTTGCCGCTTCGGAAGCCACCGATTCGGAACCACCCCATTCCACCACATCAAGAAAGTCAGTGAGACTCGATCCCAGCGCAGCCGCTCGATTGAGGGAAGTGTTGAGGAACTCCTTTGGCAACGATCTCTCGCCACCCATCATGCCGAGAGACAAGATGACCGATCCAGAAGTGATCGGAACCACCCCATTCCACCACATCAAGAAAGTCAGTGAGACTCGATCCCAGCGCAGCCGCTCGATTGAGGGACGTGTTGAGGAACTCTTTTGGCAACGATCTTTCGCCACCCATTATGCCGAGAGAAAGGATGACCGATCCAGAAGTGGCGTATGAGCACGCAACCTTCGCCCTCCAGGAGCTGATTTTGACGGCTGACGTTCTTCACACAGCAGTCAACGCGGAGGATTGGACTCAGGCCTACGTCATCACTCTTAGTCAGTCAGAAGAGGACTACACGGATGTCAAAGCCGAATACACCAGCATCAAAGGCCAGATCATCAAGGCCTGCTCGATGTTGGAAGGATCCACCACCTTCATGGCCAAGCATCGTGTGGAGCTGGAAGGCGTCGCCGCCAACCTGAGGGAAGTCAGCACCACCTTGAAGACCGTTCGATTGACTCTGGAAGCAGCGAAGAAGTTCAATTCGAACAGCTTCTAGCTCCAGAAAATCAAGTACCCCACCTTCAGCGGTGACTACGCTGAGTGGCAATCTTTCCGGGACCTCTTCACTTCCGCCGTCCCATGAAAACACTTCACTCCAGGGTGCCGAGAAGATGATCCACCTGCAGGAAGCTCTCAAGGGAGAAGCCGCGAGCATCGTCATATCATTCTCCTCCACCTCCGCCTCTTACGACGAAGCATGGAAGATGGTGTGCCACCGCACGACAATCAGAAGTTCTTTTCGCCTATCTCCGGAAGCTTTTAAACCGCACGAAGGCTCAGGACACCTCAACTGGGATTTACCACCTCTGCGATGTCACCAACGAGGTCACTCGCTCCCTGAACCTCATCAAAGATGGAGACTAGTCCGATTTTTTTGTCAACTACTTGCTCCTCGACCGGATGGACGACGAGACAAAGCGTTAGTGGCTACTGACACAGGACGACCAACTTCCGAAGCGGGAAGAATTGCTGGAGTTCCTGGAGCGAAGAGCCACCGACGTTGGCGACTCAGCCAAACCAAGCAAATCAAAGGAAAACGCTACGCGCAACTTCTCTTCGGTGGATCGGACGACCAAGCTACCATGCGCGAAGTGCAACGGAACCCACGGGCTAGTCATCTGCAAGGAATTCAAGCAGATGGCCACCGCCGAGCGGATCAAGTTCCAGAAGAACAAGCGGCTCTGTGTGGTCTGTCTCCGCCCTGGACATAAGCTGGAAATGGCCACCGCCGAGCGGATCAAGTTCCAGAAGAACAAGCGGCTCTGTGTGGTCTGTCTCCCCCCTGGACATAAGCTGGACGAGTGCAAGAGCGACCACTTGTGCAGGAACTGTGGTGAGCGTCACAGCACCTACCTCCATCAGGACCCTGAGACGAATCCTCAACACCGTCCACGGGAAAATCAACGACAGAGGAATCCAGCTCCATCGGCGCCGCCAGCACCACCAAGTGGGCAGCCACTCAATCCAGGCGGTTCCACCGGAGCCACTGGAGGCAGCCCACCACTCCCACCCAATGCTCCTCAGGCATCGACATCCGCTGCCTCTTCCAACCAAGTCATCTCGGCTTCACGAACTGTCCTGCTGTCTACGCTCCTTGTAGATGCCACTTCATCCAACGGTCACTGCCACCACTGCAGAGCCTTCTTGGACGATTGCTTCATGGTGAACTTCATCACGGAAGAAGCGGTTTTCAAGCTGGGACCCAGGAAGCGGTCAGATCGGAACGAGGTTGATGGAATTGGAGGCACCGTCGAACTGAAGGAGATCGTCGATTTGGAGATCCACTCACTCGGTCGTGACTACAGACTCCGGATCGTCGTCATCGTCAACAACACTTTCGTTGACACCTTCCCAAAACGAGCGGTGAAGGACGACTACCGACATTTCAGACGGAGAAGAGTTCCACTTGCCGGGACCAGTGGACATCCTCCCCGGCGGAGACGTTGGAGCTCGAGTCGCCCTCACTGGAATCAAAAGAGGCAAGCAGGACGAACCCATCGCCAGGAACTCGCAGTTCGGATGGTACGTTCAGGGTCAAGCAGCCACCATCGGGACTTCGCCATTCGCCTCTTACTCCGCAATGGTCCATAACACATCTCTTCTAGAGGAGTGCACAACTTGCTGTCAGGTGCAAACTCGGTTGAAGAAGCTCTTCAACCGAGCTCTTCAAAAGCGGAGGTTGCAACGGTGCTCAGCAAAGGACAGTTCCCGCTTCAGAAATGGGCGAGTAACCACCCAGAAGTCACCGCATCCTTCCCATCTGAAGAGAGGGACGCTTATTCCTTGGATTTGGAGAAGGACGAATCAATCAAGACCATTGGTTTATTCTGGCATCCATCGTCGGATTCCTTTGGAGTGAAGATCCACTGTCCGGTCCCAACCAAGGTGACAAAATTGAAAATTGGTCACCAAGGCCGTCCATCTGGAATTTGCTGTGGATCTCTCCACCGCTACCTTCATCTAAGCCTTTCGGCGGTTCATCTCCATCCGGAATGTTCCTGCCAACATCTACTGTGATGGAGGGACAAACTTTCAAGGAGCAAAGACCGAGATGGATGCCGTGCTCGCCTTCCTCGATAGCGCCGCCCATCAGGAGAAAATGAGTTGTTTCTTCGCCGGTGAAGGCGTCAGTTACCACCATTCACCACCAACGGGGTCACATCCCGGAGGACTCTGGGAAGCCGCCGTCAAGGCGATGAAGCACCACCTTTCGCGGCTCATCGATGGACACCACGTCTCGATCGAGGAATTCATCACTTTGCTGGCTCGCACCGCCGCCGCCATGAATTCCCGACCGCTCACCCCGATGACTCTCCAGACGACTTCGAGGCACTCACCCCGTTCCTCTTCCTTACTCCTCGGGCACCGAGTGCCATTCCGGAAGAAGACCTTGCTGAAACCAAGACGTACCGCCTCGACCGGTGGCAACGGCTTCAACAGATGTCCCAACATCTCTTCTGCAGATGGCAGACGGAGTACCTCCAGCAGCTCCAGACGAAGAAGAAGTGTACTGTGACTCACCCCAATCTAGAAGTGGACACGATGGTTCTCCTGCAGGATGGAGACCGCGCTCTGGGACCTCAACGATGGATCCTTCGACGAGTGGAGGCCACCTACCCTGTATCGGATGGAAAGGTTCGTGTCGTTGATGTCCGGATCCCAGTCCCTGGTAACCCGAAGCGCCCTAACCAGAGAAAGTTTAAGGTTTTCCGTCGTCCCATCACCCGGATTTCTCCACTTCCAATTGAGGACTCCATCGTCGCCGCCTACGCCACTGTCGCCACTGGAGCCATCGGCACCACCCTCGGCACCGCCACTCAGCAATTGGATAGATTAGTATAAGGGAGACTTTTTTTAATAATCTTAATAATTTCAGTCTAATCTAATTTCAAATATTTACTCACATTCATTTTATTCATTTCATTAACGGAACTTTATAATTTTAAATTTTCTTTTGTATAACGTTTGTGAAGCCACCACCCGTTCACCTTAACGTCCTTGACAGTTCCTTCGGACCGCCAAGCGGGGGAGTGTTTCCAGAAGCGTCAGCTTTCTGGATTTAACTAGAGAGATAACCTTAGTTAACCTTTGGGTCATGCCCTCTTTCAGGCACAAGGTCATCACGTGTATCTCTCTCTAGTTCTCTTTTCCTCCCCCTTTTCAACTCAACTCACACATTCGGTAATTGGTTATTGTTAATAAAAGGGGCTTTATCCCTATTAAATTCTCACTACACAGCAGACACAAGGAATTGGTAAACCCCGTTCATTTCCCCAGTCACAGGTGACCCCGGGTCACAACAATTCTTAAAAACTTCAGCGGAGGACAGAGAAGAAGGATAGCCTTGACTAAAAAGCAGGGGTGTGAGCTCAGATCTTGGGCTATAAGAAGAACTCATAAATAACTGGGAGGGGGATGCGGGCGTTTAGCTGGAAAAGAAAAACATACGGGAAAAATCTATTTTTCCCACTCGGGGCATCTAATAAAAAAAGAGGGTACAAATATTTTTCATCTGGATAGGAAGAATTCTCAAATGTTCCGCAAGAAACAGGTCAAAAAAGATCAACTATATGAAAACCAACATCACAAAAATTGAGTCAGGAGGGGGAAGCGACTTGACAAGGTCAAGAACAGGAACGAAATTAGATATTCTTTTATCCAATGCAACTCAGGACACTTTTTAACTTAAGCACGACGAAATTACTAATAAGTACGGCACAGTTACGGCACTTCATAGTAGAGGTTATCAGTCATTGTCAATCATTGTGAATGGTCCTTGTGAACGACCGAGCGAAGTGGAGATTCACACACCAGGTCAACGGTTAAAAAGGCGGAAGTAGGCAGTAGTGCGAAGCCATTGCTTGACCATCCACGGGGGAAAGAGAGTTCTTCTTTGACAAAATATCATGAGTTCAGCAGCGTTGACCTTGTTTACGGGGGCTCATAGGTAGAAATTCAGTGACAGGAAGCGTCGGGCATTCTAATTTTGTTATGATTAAAAGTTGAAGAAGATCCGCGGTTTTTTTTTGTGTTACTTTAATGAGTCATGTGACTTCTATACTTCCAGGCCCTTGAATTAATATTTTACTAACTACCCTTTCAGAAGGGGACTTCGATGGGTTTAAGGAATCTTAGTTAGGAATAGCATCAACTTTAACATCAATTGCTAGCCAGCTAGAGGCCCAAATATAGCGAAAACGTTGAAACCTGTAAAATTTAAATTTTAAAAAGGTGATCTAGTCTTCACTAGTCAAATCATTTATTTGAATAACAGGAGATTGAGTTAGAGTTGGATTTGGGTATCCTTGAGTCAGGTCAGGTCTTGACACTTCAGCCTATCGAGTCACGTCAGGATTATACACTCTATCCTCCCGAGTCGCGGTCATGGTCGAAATTAGCATAAAACAACGGGGGGCTTGAGCTGCAGATTTTGGAAACGAGAGGCCAATAACAAGAGCGTCAGCTCCAGTAGGGTCAACCGACTGGATAGCCGGTAGCGACCCCTGAGCCCTAGCTTAATGGCCAAAAAGAAAACAAAATTAGTCAACAATGTAAAATAAAAAGTACAGGAAATGCCATACCTCCTATAACCTTACCTTTAGCAACAAAACCAAGCTGTTGTTCGGCTAAAAGACGTTGAAGACAGGCACTTTGCCTCGACTTTATATTTGCGGTCTTCAATCCCACACGAGGCAAGGCCATGTTGTTTTTTGAGGCAAATTCCGGTAAAGACTGAGCATACTTGAACCTAGAACCATAAAGAAAGGGAAGTCCAACAGAACGCTCAAAAGCACACAGGAAAAAGGACAAAAGCAAACCAATTTTAACTAAAATAGTTAATAAATAGTGCAAACAAACGAGCAGTACACCCTCAGATAAGAAATTTTGATATCCAAATCAAAAGTAATTAAAAGTAAAGAACGTTCGGAAAAGATAGCAGCAGGGTGGGACAGCCTGGGTTAAGAGTTAGCTCATGCTGTTTAAACAGAAAACTCTCTCTCAGACTTTGGTGGCTTGTTGGGTGAAGCATTTGGTGGAACAGGCATCCCCTTCATCGCATATAGGCGAGGAGCCTATCACTGCCAAATTGACGGGAAAGAGAATCAATTCGGAAGCCGATAATGATCTTCATCAATCGCAGAGCCGACTCAATTTCATATCTGCTACAGTCCGGTGGATAGTACAAAAACTGAGGGGCTTCATGCGATGCAGGGAGTGAGGAACTGCTAGGTCATCAGCCCGGCCCTCCCTGATCTTAAGTTCATGACTCACTTCCTCATCAGTTCCTCAATCTTGCTCACTTCTCCGCAGCAAAGCCAATTAACATAATAAAAGCTAATTGAATTCTGCATTTTTTAAACCAGAATGAACATTTTATCATTCTCACCGTTCAGTGT
>VNWY01001931.1:0-10195 GCA_009869845.1 Pseudachorutes palmiensis
GCTCGCAAGACAGCTGATGTTGACGTACTTGGCAAACGTAGCGCTGTCACAATTGTAACGATCACAGGGTTCAGTGTAAGGACGTTTTGTTTCTACACTAAAGTCCCTTCCCGGCACAACCGATGAGTCTGGGTGTGTAATAATACTTCGTCCAGCTTCTGGCTAAAACCATGTAGGATTTATCTTAATTTTAGATCCGGGGCAGTTTGCTGTGTTGCAGCTTGATTCAGCTGATTCTCTTAGGCTGTGAGCTTCATCCAAAACTTGTGATAGATTTTTGGAGGTGAGTATTCCATTCTTCAGCATCTTGTACACAAGAAAGTCTCAGCTCAGCTTTTATTATTAGGTATAATTTATTATTAAATTAAATTTAATTTAATTTATTAGATATAACCTAATAAAACCTCAGCTCCATAGTTACAATGTTCATGGTCACAAAACTTAGTATTTGGTATGTCTGAGTCAGGTGACCAATCAACCAACGCTTGAACATAAAATCCTGGACACTGGGATGGACGTCTGGAAAAGTCTACGTTTTTCATTTTTCTCCTCATATCATCCATTGTTGACAGATTGTTGTTGTTTGTGAACCTGATCAAGTGGCAACTGAAATGTTCCATCGGCTATTTTAGCAAAGTACGTTGAACTGACTTTTCAAGAAATGGAGACAGGATTTCAGAAACGCGGGCTATTCTGTCCCTGAACCGAGCGGCGTCTCTTGCGAAGACTTCCCAGTATGATTTCCTATACTCTTTATCACAGTCTTCGAACTCGAAAACAGTAGTGAGGCTATCGGCTGATGCAAAGCGCACAATTTTAGTTTTTGACGGAGTGTTATGCTTCATTTTCCGTGTAGAAACGCAGTGTTCTTGACGGTGTCTTGATGTGAACTGCTTGGGCTTTAGTGTAAACCATTTTTCACAAGTTTGACAAGTCTCTTTGCCAAACAAAACAAAACAAAACCGACAACAGAGTATCGGTATCTTTTAAGTTGGAATCAATTCACATCACAAAACCATTAAATCGTGACAAATTTTTATTAAAGGGGGGATGATGTTGGATAATGCAGCAGAAGTATATTTTTTCTAGCGGGGAGCAGGTTATGTAAATGATCCTTGCAATGTCGAGCTGCAGTTCATTCAGTATCACCTTTGGTACGTTTTCGGTGCTTTTGCCAACAGCTGTTTCGCATCTGAGCTCGGCTTGGGATGGGTGTCCCTTTTATAGTGTGCATTGGCGGTGTTTTGTCCTTTGTAATTTTTGCCGACAGGATATGACTCCCAATGTTTCATACCAAGCCTTGGAATGATACTTTGATGTAAGCCGCCTTTGCATCATCAATGGATGCGACATTGACGTCATCAAAGGATGCCGCCAGTACCTAAAGTCCATCAAAGACTGCCGACACCAACTACTTTTGGAAAAACAACTTTCCGACTTTTCGCAACTTCCAGTTGACCTTTTTATTTTGTCATTTGACCCTTGTCTTGTAAGGGTCAAGCAAGGGTCAAGTTAAAGCAATTTGATTTTTCAGGTTTCACTCGGATGTTAAAGTACCCCCTATACTCCTACTCATCCGACCCGAAATTTAAGATCCTAAAGTACCCACCGGGTTCCTACTCATCAGCTGGCAATTAAATGTTAGGTAATTTGACCATTCCAGTGCATTTGTGCACTGCCACTCATTTGTCCCTTGGTGACAATGTCGTCACCTCGTCGACAAAGTCGTAAAATAATCAAGAGTGATTAAAATTGTCGGCTCCTTTGATCCCCTTGCTATCAAAGTGAAAGAAGCGGCGGCTCCTTTGACTTCTGTCAGCGGCTATGCACTATACTACTTTTAAGGTTCTTCAGAATGAATAAAACTAATGGTGTTTGTCCTGTTACTTGACATGTTGGCGATTGTTCAATTATTTTGTGCGGTTTATTTTTGTAGAATTATTTTCGTCGTTTTTAGCTTGCCAAAAGGGGGTTGCGGAAGTTGGAGGATTTAGTGAAACCGATTGGGCTGCTGTTCCACCACTCGGTGAGTTGGTCCCAATCCTATAACCTTTTATGGATGGTGGTGGCGGGTGTTTATATTTCTGTATTTTTATTTCAGTTAAGGAGTATCATCCCTTGTGTCCTCCCGCCGGGGATGTTTTCCATCCACTGGGGAATGCTGTGTTGCTGGTTCCATATGACTTTGAGAGAATACTAACGAGCCTGAAGGGTAACATATTTTTTAAGTTGCATTTTAATGAGAGAGTTGTTACCCAAGAAGAGAAAACTTTTTTGTCGAGTAAGATTATATATTGTTATAGTTTTCGTTGTCAATATGTAAATTTGATGAATTTTATTTATGATTATCTAGTTTGGCAAGGGGAATCTTTTTCCCAAAGTTTTGGATGTCCTAATTGGTCTAGTTTTCCTGCTTTAAAATTTTTTCCCAACCGTCCGATTGCCAACGATATTCCTATTACTATGAATTTTTCTATAGATTCAAATGGTAGTTTACGATTATGGGGTGAAAAGATCCCAGGGTTGTTCCGTGTAGGCGATATGAGGGGATTTTTATACCAATTGTTATTAATGGTGCAAATTATTGATGACTTTGGGCCTCTCTGGGCTTATATGAATAAGCGGCGAGAGATTATTAAGCCTAAGCCATTGAGTCAAGAAATGTTGCTTGCCGCGTTTAATTGTTAAAATTTGAATTTGTGGGATTTATTTTTAAGTACGTAAGGTACTGTGAGTGTTAAGAGCTTTGAAACTTTCTTTGTATCCTTTTTAGGTTAGGCGAGTTGGTTTGAAGACTATTTTTATCTAATCTTAGGGTGTTCATGTGGCTGGAGTAATAATAAAAAAACTGGGGTTAGTTCTATGTTTGGTTTATATGGCTTCCGTAAGTTATTTATAAAACTTCTGGGTGAGGAGTCGTTGAACTGGATGCTGAAATGGGGTCATAAAGCTCTTGTTCTTTATAAGCCTCCTGGAGAATGGCTTTTATCTTTTGCTCTTCAGGGGCTAAAGCTATTGCAATCATTTGACTCGAGTTGTTGTGGGGTTTCGAGAGAAGTCAATATTATCGTACGCTCGTTCAATTTTTAATGCGAGTGTAATCGAGTCGGCCTGAAGTTCCCTTCTTGACTAGAATTTATTCAGGGCTGCCGCCGGCTCCATAAATTTCTGCATAGTCCAAGTGAAGGAAAAGTTCTTATGGGAATCTCCTGAGGGGGAGTGTGACATTGACTCGAGAGATCAACCACATGAGAGTAGAGGCGAATGGGCTTGAATGATGAAGTATACCTTTTCTGCAATGGCAGTAGTCGCTGTACAATTCCCCTGATCCCTATATTGCTGATCCTGTTGGAGACTAGTCTTAGGATTTCTTCATCCTCCCCATTTGGACTTATATTTTCCCCTCTCAGTTCCCTCAAAGAAGAAGGACGGAAGGATGGGTTTGTTTCTTCTAATCCCATGATGAGGGAGAGATCCCTTGGATGACAAAATCTCGTGTAGGCTGGACGCGTTTTCTCGCTTTTTCTCCTCCCTTGGTAAGATATTGTGGACAAAGGCGTGGAGGAAGTGTTGACTTTCGACTGGGGTGAGTGTTCATTCTCTATTGAGATTTCCTAACTGACGAAGGGACAGAGATCTCTAGGGACCAAGTGGAAGGGGAGATGTGTCTTCAAACTGGGGGGGGGGTCCTAGTGATGGGTTTTTTTAATGGTAGAAAAAAAATTCACTGTCCCTCCACGATTAGAAAAATAGTGTTCAAAAGGATATTCCTTGAATGGTGGAGTGGGTGAATGTGATGCCTGTGATTGGACTGGGCGCTGGTTGAATGTCTACAGGAAAGTGGGACAGTGCCTCGTATTCCCCCATTCCCCCACTCTGTGATCTACTCTTTCGTATCTTCGAACCATGTCTTTCCTCACCTTAAGAAGTTCCATGATGAGTAGAAGTACAGGGGGAAGGTTTCTTCCGCAGACTCCTTGAAAAGGATTGTTTCGGAGTAAAGAATGGAGTGTTCCTTCATTTGGTGGGCTTGAAGTAATTTCTTCTTCTAGACTCTCCAGTGTGCTTTCTTCTTCCAAATCCGGTTACTTGAGATTCCTTGTGCTAGGTGAATGAGGAGGGGATAGAGTACCCCAGATGGGAGTCCCTTCGTGGTGGCTTCCTTGCGTGGAGAACCACCCATGCATCGTCAGACTTTCATTCATTCCTTGTGTAGATGCGATGAGACATGGATGGTGGAGCATAGTGTGACGGACTAATAGTGTAGAACATTCCTTCCCTAGCTGGACAAAACATTCTAGCACTTCTTCAATTTCAAGGATTGCTAGTCCCTCTGTAGGAATGTTCAAATGGCTCAGACTCCACCAAGCAGCCTTCAACTCTCGAGTCATTTCGGGAGGAGATCAACAACTGCCAACCACACCTTGTACAAGAGTGTTGGTGTTTCCCATTTCAAGGGAAAGGTCGATTCTTACTTTGTTCTGAGCAAGTTGTCCATAGAGGCAGGGAGGGAGGAAGATGTCCTTGTGTTTTGCATTAGGAGGAGATCGGGTGGCTTTCTTTGGGTCTTTTCCATCCTCACCAAGTCGTAAAGTGGACATGGGATTATGAACGAAACATTCAACATACTCCACATGTTGAAATAGTTTCTTCACTTCAGCGGCTTAGTCTAGAGGATCGTTGTTTTCCTGAAGATATTTAAATCCGGAAGGGAGTGATGCAAAAGAGACTCCAAGTGGAATCTCTCTTTTCTCTGAATCGATCAAGTGGAGGTCGATGGGAAATGACAGACCCATGGAACAACTTGTCATGGGCGACTTCTTCCAGACTGTCGATTATTGCTAGTGCGTCTATTGGACTGTTGTTTCTTAATTTCTCCTCAAAGAACTCTGCTCCCCTCCACTATTAGGTTTCACCTCCACTTCCTTTACAATATCTAACACGGGCTGAAGTAGATTAGCTTTCTTGTGGATTGTGCTTGCACCTCGGCTCTTGGTGAGTCCTCCAATGAACAAAGGGTACGTCTGACTCGGCGTAGTTTTCATCTTGCCTAGACTCCACAAGGCAAAATTGTGGGTTCTCTTTGCTCTGGAGCAAGTCATCCAAGTGTGTTACCATGTCAACCACAATCTCCTCAAGCAACAGAGAACCATCGGAGTTTTGAACTCCATCAGCTAAAATTTGAAAGAGTGATGATTCTCCCCAGTGTGTACTAGTTGGGATTTTCCTAGTTCATTTTCATCCTGTTATAGTTGTTGGTGGAAAGCTTGGAGAAATGGTCGAGTCTCCGCAGGAACAGATGCTGTTCTGAATCCTCAATCCACTTGGGAGGAGTAGAAGTCCACTTTTAGTAGACATACAATGCTTTCCCAATGCCAACTAATAGCATCTCTTGTTAGCAACACGAAACTCTCCTTCAGCAGTTTCTCTGGACTTTTCTCAACTTCCTTTCGCGGAGACCTTCCTAGTTGTACTTCTCCAAATGAGAGTTCAGCCTGGAGGAAAAGTGAGGAGGGAGTAAGTGTTTTCCCCTGACGTCTTGGAAGGGTTTTAATACACTCGCTTCCTCCACTGTCCTTTTCTGCTGGAGTTTTGGGAACGAAGAAGAGAGGGAAGATTTGTGAACTTCTGGGGCCATGGCTTCAGCCAGAGGGGAGAGTGCCCCTAAGGATCAAAGGTGTCGAATTGTAGGAAGCGATGAGAACAGAGAAAGAAGTTCTCCCAGTATGATTGTAACTTGCACGCTTGGGAAAGTGTCGGGGGTCAGGGTCACTTCCACAAGGGCATTCAAGAGACCAACACGAACAAGGCAGAAGACAAGGAGACCAGTATGATTGATAGTGAGGTTGGGGATGAACGCAGCAGGGTGTCGGGTGGGGCAGGATGGCCAGTGCTTCTCCTTACTATGAAACTTTCTTTAAGTTTCTGTGGGTCTTGAGAGGTGGATGGATGAAATGCCGAAGTGGCTACGACCACTTCGTCCGTCCAAGTGGGGAACCTTAGTCCAATAATCCCACACATAAGGGCAAGGATTTTTGGCCTTATTTTTAACTGTTCAATATGGAGTGATTGAATAAAGGAATAGAGTTCTCCATTCCAGAAAATGATCAGTCTACTCCGGCCACGAAGCAGAATCTTAATGCCAATCTTGGACGATCGATGACCCAACCCATGCTCGTCTAATTCAGAATCTTCTGGTTGGTGTCCTGTGTGTTTGAAATGGAGGCCAGATATAGAGGCCACAAGGCTCTGTTAATTTATCCCTGTGGGTGATCAAGTGAGGGGAAATTAAGTAGATGCAAGAGACTTCCGAGGATCCCTTCCGGCTCCATTGGAGAACCATATCTAAATGTGCATGGAGCAACACCCTCACACCTGTACTTTCAATTAACTTCAATGGATTCGATAGGGCCAATTGACAGAGAAGTGAGAGACTCTCCCTGTGCACTTTATCATATTTTAATTGATCATTGAATCCTGTCGAAATGAGTGCCTTTGTGAGGGGTAGTGGAAAGTGCTTTGTTCCTCCTGGAATGGACAAAAGCTTTAGGGACGAGACGAAGTGCTCGAGTCCTCTTTCTAGAGTTGTCCAGTACCATATCCAAGGGATGAGCGACCTGAGTAGGAATCCCAACAGAGTTGACCTTTGCCGGTTCATCCTTTCGACTGGGAAGATAACGAAGAACATAAAGGGTGGGCTCACATTGGATGAGTTCCTGTTGGACCAAGTGGACTTGCAAACAAATCGCAATCCTTTTTGCATCCCAACTGATCTCAGGTGCTTTGTTTCTTTTGTGCTGTATGAATTTGACAAATGCATTGAGGTATGCGAGTCTTTTTGTTTTTGTGATCACATCCGTCTTTCCAGTGTTTTTCAAGATGGCCGAGAGGGTACTTTGAGGGAAGTCGAGGAATATTATTGGCTTTGTGTAGTTTGAGGTCAAGCCACTTGAGTGGGTGGACTATGTAGAAGGAGCAGTAACTGGTCCCTCATAAATTCTGTTCCTCTCGTATCTTTTCTTTATGACAGTTCATGGGATGAATCGCCGCATCCTCTTTGTATGCGGCTTTTCAGGCCGTGAGAGATGGGACTTTCCTCCCAAGTCTCCTCCGTACAGAGTTTGTTTGTTATTGATAGACTTCCGTCCTTTTTGGTTATGTGGCCTGGGACTGGTTTTTCTTTCATAAAGGCGATATTAAGCATCTTATTGTTTAATTCTAATTTGCTTTTTACGCAGCTTTAAAACTACAATGAGTGACTTCTGTGGATCAAGTTCCTCTCAGTTAGGGGATAATGGTCTTTCTGGAGTTTCCAGTGCTTCATATCAGCAAAGAGAAAGCTCCAGTGCTTCTAGACAAGCTGTTAGACTCCCTGGGGCAGGGCTTTGTATAATTCGCCCTGCCTCTGCATCTTTGAAGCGTGTGCTTACAATACAAAGGAATGGAATTTTCAGCAGGGCTGATGGCATTCGTCCTAGTGTCCCGTAAGTTGTTTTTGTTCAGTGATTTGATCTTATTTTAATTAACTTTAACTTCTAGTGACGGCTCTTCTTCCGACGATGAATTGCTTCCGAAAGCAGTAAAGACTAATTTGCAGCGGTTGCAAGCGCCTTTCTCTTCACCCGTGGCAATCAGTGCGGAGGACGATGATCCTCAGGAGCCGTCTTCTCAGGGTCAAGGAGACACGAGTGGTGATGTTGTTTCCGCATCTTCGCTGTTGGAACTTTTCAGCTCTGGTGTTTGGTGCAGGTAATTGATTACCATTTTTATTTGAATGGTAGCGTCCGCCACCAAAAAAAATTTTTTTCCATATTGACACCAATCCTGTGCTCGAGGTCTTGGAATCGCGTTGGAAAAACTATATCGCGGATAGTCGGCGTCGGATCCGCAGTAAACAGGGTCAACGGGGCTTTCCAACGGCCTTTGTGACTGATGCTCTATTGAAGGTGGAAGGCACTTCTGTTTTTATGTTCTTTTTCGAACGGTTTTTTGAATTCATGTTGGAGAGAATTCCCACGAATTGGGTGAGAATTCTCTTTTATTTTCTTTATGCAGGAAAGTGATTTTATTTATTTCTACAGCTGTCACTTCATCATAGAACTCTCGACGCTTTGTAAATTAGAATTTGGAACAGAGCTTGTTCTCACGGCTCTTGTTAAATGGCATAGCGCCTTGCCAAAACGAAAGTATGCGGCTCTACTGAGAGAACTATTGAAGGATAGGTTTTGCAGTAAAAAAAAAGACTTTATTTAATGGGCACTTTGTACTAAATAATTCTGTTTTATCTTTCTGATGAATACTCTAATTTTACAGTGGTTTATTTGTGACCGTGGGGTTTACTTGTTTCCTAATGGAAAAAGGCTGACTTTGTCGAAAGTTCCTGATCAATGTTCAAATGCTACCTTGGAGACTAAGATTTCTGCCTGCATGGAATCAAGTCATGTCCTAAAATGGTATGACAAGTTAATCGTTGTTTCGTTAGATTCGGGTCATTCGCATAATCAAGCTGCTATTCGTTTCTCTGCGAGTATAAAAAGCTGCTTTGGTCTGATGGCGGATATACAAGAGAAGGAGGTTAGTTATAATTGATTTGAAAAGAAATTATTTCCAATGGTGTGCTTTCTTATTTTTGAATAGTGAGGTGTCTGCTCTGTTTCGCAAAAACTTCAAGAATTACAAGGACCTCGGCCCCTGAATGCAGATGCCCAGGCTGTTTAAGATTTTGCGATGAATCCTCTTGAGGAAGCTCAGGTTATTAAATCATATTTTATAGTGAAATATTGATTCAATATAACTTTTTTTTTTAATTTTAGATGGAAAGAGGTGAATTTACTTCATCTACTTTAGCCCTTGAATATGATCCCACTATTTGTCGGGTTACGTATCTTCAGCGTGGGCATTGGAACTCACGGCCTGAGGATTTATCAAGTGTAGATCACCTTTTCGACTTCTACCGATCTGTCGCTTCTGCATGAGGAGCTTTGAAAAAAACTACTCCTGGATCTAGTGGACAACAATCGTTTTCTGTTATTTTTCCTATGGCTTTTGGATGTATGTTTTGTGAATTTTCTTTATTCTTGTTCATATTATAATTCTGTATTTTGATAGGTGAACTAAAGGATGGGTTAGTTCAAACTGTTCCTGGAAATCCGAATGAATTGGATTGTCGTCGCTGTCTTAGTGAGCATGAGGATTCTATGCTTCTGGATGAAGGCCCTGTATTACATCGGTTTTCTATTGACGAGATGCGAAGCCATATTGAAACTGTTCATCCGGATTTTGAGGTGTTTCAAAATTGTTATTGCAAAAATCATCCTGGATGAGGAAGTTTCAATTAGCACCGTCGAGTTAACTGCCCTGGACTCCGGACCATGTGTAATTGTGGGGTCATTCGTCGTTCGGTAAGTGAATTAAATGATGTTTATTTGTCATATTCTTATGCTTATTCGTATTTTTAGCACAAATCTCGCAGTAATCATGTTCTTGCTCGTTGGACGAGGGGGATTGAGGACTTCAAGGATTCCAACTATTGTTTTGCTTGCAAGGAGTACTACAGTACCACGGCCTTACTGAATGACCATCTGCTTTACCATTGCCCTAAAAAGTGTCATTCCTGTCAGCGTTCGTGGGCCGAATTACGGATGCGAGATGATGTATCAAAGCAGACAAAGCATCGTGGTACATGCTTTGCATGTGCCGATTGTAAAACAGTTTATGATGACCCGGCTAAGGTTATTCAGTGTCGTCTCAAATGTCTTATTCTACCTACGTGGAATTATGTTGGTATGGATGCTTAGAAGTAAGTCCTCCTTCTGTTAATATACTTAAAAAAATGTATGTATTTGCTTACAATTACTCCGGTCGTTGTCCTTTAATTTATTACCGTTACCGTGATTTTTTCTTGACTTAGTTAAGTGCTCCGGCTCGAAGGACCAAGATGTGGGGCAGGGGATGAAGCTCCGGCTGGTCCCACCTCTAAACTCAGTGGAGAGCCCCTCGTGGTCGGGAAGAGAGTGGACTGGATCCAGGGCCGCTGGCCCTACCGTGGGATGGAGCGAGGAAGGAATGCCCTATGACGAACGGGACTAATCCGTGGAGCTCCAAACTAGCCAGCAAAGCCCCCTCGAGGGAGGGCAGTTTATTGACTCTCAAGTACCCTTGGCTCTCTCGGGGGGGGGGGGGGGGAACCCCCCTG
>VNWY01001932.1:0-10189 GCA_009869845.1 Pseudachorutes palmiensis
CTATTATATTGAAAGTAAACGCTCCGAGTGAACTCAATTAAGGTGAAAACTGAAGAGGCGGTGAAAGTATAGAAAGGGAAGAAAGAAGGGAAAATTCCAAGAGAAGAGAAATTATAATGGGAAATGGAATTTGGGAATATGCTGATGAGGACCCAAGTTGAACCGGGTTTTTTGGCAAACTGCTTCAAGGGACATAAAAGCATATGGTCCAAACCATTCCGTGTGTAATTGATTACAAGTTCTGACTAAAACATTGGGAGTTGGGGACATTACTAAAGTTAATAGCTCAACGTTACTATGATCCTCATACAGAGAATATGTGGTGTCGTAGTTGTCGAAATGTCCACACAACTGCCTCCTCATGAATACGTAAAGGGAAAGGCGCAGTTTAGACTTCCTGAGTAATGTGGGCCCACTGTTAGCTTCAGTTTTATTAGCAAAGGCACGTGGCCAAGTGACCACGCGAAGGCACTTGATTGACTTCCCAGGGCACCTGCTAAGGTCCGACTTCCGACTTTCCATCAGAAACCCACATTTCAGTTGACAGGGTTGACAAAGGAAATCTGATTCCAAAGTTGAAAGTGATGACGCCTAAAGCTGTGGCTTTTACCTGTCACCTAACTGACATTTGATTATTGACCTCGTCCTGTTTTTCCTCGTTTCCTACAATCTTTTAGAATGTCAGAGGGTGACAAGTGTGCCAAAGGTATGTGGTTTGGCAAATGAAACCTCACGTCAATAATATTATTGCCCTGTTTTGTCGTTCCTTTTTTCAGTTGAAGAGGAAGCCACTCCAAGTCCCCCGAGTAAACTAACGTTTAGCTGACTTTCACATTTCAGCTTTCTCTGAAAAATTCTTTTGATTGGCTGGTCGTGGCAGATGTCCACTCTCCTTTCAACTGTCGCATGTGTGGACGCGCTTTTCCTTTGAACTCCGAACTTCCCTGTTAAGCTACCAAGCACACAGCAGGGATTTTCATCTAAAGGACTTTAAGGATGACAAGGACGCTGCTTAATCCTTTCAGATTTCATTTTCCCTGTCTTATCAACCAACGAAAAAGGGAAAGTAAAGGAAAAGGATTATCGGGCAATGGGCTATGTGTGACTAAACCAAAGTCCATTGTGTCTCACAGCCTTTGACGTGTTTTAGAACCCGGGTTGTGTATAGGTGTGTCACGCTTTTTGACTTTTCTCTTGCGTTTATATTGTGACTGACTTTATTTCTTAATACCCAAAGGCGTTTGTTAATCGACTGGAATTTCCCTCATTTCTTAAAGAGATTGATGGGTTCCATGCTTAGAATATGTCTTTGAAAGAGAGCTCTTGATAAATTGGGAATTGTTTACAAGAACCACACTACCCGGGTAATATTCTGGTTCCACACACTTTTGTGGGTAGATTGAAAGCAGAGCTAGAGGCTAGAAAGGCCTTGTTATGTTAGGAAAGTTTATATTGATTTGTTGTCTACTCTCTGTGGCTTTGTCTGATTTTGGTTTCAGGCTTTTTGGCAGGACGGTGCGGTAGTTTGGTTTCACGGTGTTTGTGACTCGAGGGCTTGACTTGGGTTGAAGTGTGCTGGAAAAGACACGGTGCTGAACAACACATCGATTTTGACATCCAATGTTCCTTATATGGCAATGGCACGGGGTGCAATATTTTTGAAATAAAGTGTTACATTTCTGTTTGCTTTCACTCAAGGAAGGAAATGGAAAGGAGGAAATGGGTTTTGATCATTTCGGTACGAAGTGGAGCGAATTTTGTAATTTTTTGACATCCATTTGAGTATGTCTTGAATGTGACACTGCTGGAGGTGAAAGTATTATTCTCGCTTTCTCTCAAAGGCAAAGGTATCTTTGATTGATGTTCCATCGACCGGATATGGACGCCATCGACGGTTTCCAGGAACCCAGGAAGGCAGTGAAAATAGAGACATTGAAACACTGAGATAAAAAAGCCCGATTGGAATGTTTAGAGATGTATTTGATGTATAGGCGGGTTTCCATCCGAAATATTTATTTAATGGCTAATCTGATTTCTTTTTTCACTAAAGTTTCTATTATATCGTGTATTGATTTTGATTTCCACATCACATCACGGCCTTTCTATTCTAAATCCTTTAAATTAAAGCAATACGCCGTAACTCTGATAATAATGCAAACTCCATACATTTTTAAATTCAATTTCCCTATATGCTTTCAAGTTTTGCATATAGAGCGTTGTTTGTTCGATTTCCGCTGACTCTTGCGGTTTGTTTCCTTGATTAATAAATATCGTGCCTATCTCAGAGTAAAGTGGATGACTGCCGTGACTTTTACAAGATTGATATTAAAATAAGCGTGGGATAGCAAATAGCTCCGATGCGTAGATGAAATAAGGATGCTCATAACCGAATTTCGGGGTATCTAGGTTTGCCTTGGCGGTTTCTCATGTGAAGAGATCCGTGTGGTAACCAATCATGTGGATAGGCTAAATAATTTTCAATGAGTCGGCAGTAATCCAATGGAAAGAGCCCTTTACTCGAACTCTGGGTTTTATTACATTGCTGCTGGAGCTTCCATTCTAATAAAGGCACATGCAGTGCTCCATGTGCCAGAAATTCCCTACCGCTGCGTCGTGACTCGGCTGCGGTTTTTTACATATGACGTTCTGTTTTTCGTTCCTTTTAGCCCTCCATGTTTCATTCAAAGTGAAAGCAAAACATGAAAGGATGAAACATGTCAGACAATGAAATAACAAAATATGAGATTTTTGCAAAGTTGTATACAGTGGAATTTTCTAGGAAAACTCTCTTTATTTGCACTCCTGGTTGAAAACTACACGGCTGGTTGAGCTTTCAACCAAGCGTGTCGTTTCTTGGAGTACATTTCTCTTTTTCGTTTTATATTTCCCTTTAGTTTTTAAGCTTTTTGGAGTAAGGTTTAAGTTTTTGTAATTAAAACGTAATCTAAAGGATATTCTATTTTATTATATATCCAAGTAACTCTGAGGTTTTTAAGGTTTTAAGCTCATTTAAACTTTTGATGAATTTTTGTTTACGCTCCATGTCACCATTCGTGGCATTTGGTCCTTGTTGGACCGTGATAATTTTAAAGAGGGCCTCAAAAGTAATAAATCCTTCCAAGTCTGTTTTACACGAGAGTAGATTAGTGTGGTTTCTGAGTCGGATTTCCTTTTTGATTTTTTCGGATGGTGGAAGAAGTAGAACATGTTGGAAGCGGAAGACGGGAGACTGCCAGATGCTTGTTTCACCGCGTGTGGAAAGCACGATCCTGCAGAACCTGCACACTATCCTATGTTTCTTCTGTGTATACCAATATATACACATTTAATCTTATAGATGGATGCTTTGGATGTTAATAAAAGATGAACATTTCAAACATGAAATTCCATTTGCCTTTTCTTTTCGGTATATTTGGAGAAGTGGTTTCTGAAACACCTTTGGTATTTAGGATTCCTCAACTTGCTTCTCCTTTTTCTCTAAGGGAGATCAACACTGCTGTCTATAGGATGATCCTCTCAAAATCCCTTTGTTGTCCTTCACTTTCATTTTTTTTTCAGTCTTCAGATCTATCAAATTTCTTGTCGGCATTTTAGACAGAAGAGTTAGAAGAGATGTCTAAATGTAATTGGATTGTGAGCCTCATTTCCGTGTTGTGTCTTCCTTTGCGTGTCTTTAGGTTAATTGCATTGATTTGAGGTGATGTAATGATGAGAAATGAAGATGCAAATGTAAATGTAGTCAGGATCAAAACATTCAGACACGCAAGGTAAGGACGGACCTATGTTGTGAAGGAGCTTCCTATAATATTTGATTTCTAAAAGGTTCTATGCTTCTTATGGATGTAATTTTAAGATGTTTGTGCAGTAGTTGTAGAGTGGGCTAAAATGGGCCTGAAGTATTTATGGTGAGACTTGATTCTACCAAATAAGCCTTGTCTTCCTTCCTTGGTTTTCCTGTCTGGAATTACCGGGTTGAATAATTGAAAGCCCGGGATGCACATGGCTTGGATCCTAAACAAAAGTCCATCTTTTCTTATCTTAAAAGGGTTTCAAATCAGACTCAATCTGCGAGGCGAGGAAGGCGTTTAAAGACTAAAAGAATGAAAGTATTTATCACCAGGTTTAGCACGTCTTTTGTTCTTTAACAGAAACCTCGAGCAAAGAATAACAATTTACAAACCAAGGAATTACTCTTGTCAATTCTATAAACTCACTGGGAGGTTACAAAGGCTCTGTCTAAATGTTAAAATTCATGACATAACACTCGCAGTTACATCTGTGGTGATTTCGTATTATTATTCGTATATTATTATTATTTAAACGTCCAACTCCACGCCTTTGTTCCCAATTTTAATTATAAATATGGTCAAAATCCGATAGCATCGGTTACACTTCTATAGCTCTAAGTCAAGTCTTTGGAGACTTGTTCCTTGTTTTGGATTTTCCCTTGTATGGATGCACAAACCTTGAAGGGACTTTTGACAAGTGCCCTTTTTAATTCTTATCTAAATTGCAAAGAACTCTTGAAAATCTTCAAACTTTGTGAAGATTTGGTCCAATAATACTAAAATATGGAATTGGTCAGGTAGGTAATAAAACCAAAGTGGTCTTTAAGGTGTTTTAGTTTTAGTATTATTGAATGGGACATTGAACTCCAATATGGAACCCAAGGGTATCTCATTTTGAACCATTTTGAACTTTGCTGTTTAGACTTTGGTTCTTTTAATCTAAAAAGAATGCACTTGAGCATTCAAATGGTTTTTGGCAACGAATGCAAAATAAAATCTCGTGTTATGGTTGAATATTGCATCAACATGCTATACGTTTCCCCACACGCGTAGAACATAAAGCTTCTTCTTCTCATGCTTGCATAATCACTTAGAAGTTTTTAGGGTTTTGACCTTATTGGATTTTTATGAGTTGCGTAGTCGAGGCTTTATTAATATTTTTTGGCATAGTAATATTAAATAAATAATGCTCTATACTAGTATATGTTATGTAGTATGTTCCTTCCCTCGTGACCTTTTCCCCTTATAGACCATTGATTTATTCCCATAGGAGCATGTCATGGTGGTGCTATTTCCTCCCGATTCGAGTGTTAATTGAACTGAAGTGTGAAATGAGATTAGGAAGCCCAAAAAAATCTCTCGGATCGATCAAAATGTAGCTGCCAACCTAAAGCCCGGTTGCGGGTGCTGACCACGAGTCCTTTTTTCCTATGTGTGTATGACTTTCCTCCTTCCTTTATGTTCAGTTGTCCATACCCTTCACAGTTTTTCCATCCTGGTGGATTACTACCGGACCAGTTGCGGCAGATCGATTCTTCTGAAGAGATGAAACCCGTATGGGCCCTTTGCTTTTACTTTAGATTTGATTTGGTATTTCCCAACTGAACACACAGAAGAATAATTGCATTTGGAAATTAGGAGTAAAGAAGAAAGATATGCGAAGGAAGCAATGCTCCTAAAAGTTAGGACTTAGGAGCATATAAGAAAAATGTTTTTGAAAGAGTTTTTCGAATATATGGCTCGGGTGGTGTAATATATTTTCAAACTTTTTCTTTCTGAACTCTTCTGGATAAAAGTGGTAATTATAGAGTACACCAGAGCACACGGAAGAGCAAAAATTTATGGAAATATGATTAAAGACCTTTGTTTTATGCTACAGTAGCAGAACTTCAACACGGAATTTGTGCACTGAAAATAAGCTTTGAAGTTCTGATCTGGATTTCTCTATAACGTCTTATTAAATCAGATGTGGCACTCCCGTTCAGTGAAATGGGAAATTATTATAGGCGTGGAAGCCTTAAAAACTTTTTCCCTAATCACTATTTATACTGTTGTTTTTCAGATTTGAAAGTTAGCACCATCCACCATCTTGTTCCCTGTCCCTTTTGTTTTGCATATAAAGTTTGGAGGAAATGTAGTTTAGTTGGTGAGTTTAAAAAGAAAAGTTTGTGTTTTGCTAATTGGGGAGAGTGATATGTAACTTTTAAATTAGTTTTGGTCTCTGCTGCAAGTACTTTTGCGGGGCATGATGGTGACAGCTCATTTCATTAAAACCAGAAATTAATGGTTTTAATGTGTTTCCTAAGCAGACTTTTTATTTTGTTATTAAAGACCCCAGACATATTGGACCCTGTTATAATTTACTCTTCCTCAGAGTCTTTGCAAAAGTTTTTGGTACTAAAAAGCTTCCTGGGAAAGGCATTAGGAAGTGAAAGTAGGAATTTAGAGGCCCCATTTGGCCCTGTTAGAACTTAAGGAGAGAAAGTATTATGAAAACATACATACTATAGAGGAGGACAT
This sequence comes from Pseudachorutes palmiensis, assembly GCA_009869845.1. Lineage (NCBI taxonomy): Eukaryota > Metazoa > Arthropoda > Collembola > Poduromorpha > Neanuridae > Pseudachorutes > Pseudachorutes palmiensis. The sequence goes on from VNWY01001932.1 coordinate 6,309, forward strand.
TGAATCTCAGGCTCTTTGCCGTTCCTCGTTGGGAATGATGACAAGAGCTCTTGGGGATAAAGACTAAAAGGAAAACGCTGAATTTTGAAAATGGGGAAAGATGCCTGCGGAGCGGAGTTGATGTTTGAAATCTTGTTCCCCATTTGGGTCCCATTACAACTCTCCTAGAATGCGAGTTAGAGATTCATGTTGTTAGCAAGTCGCCATATCTCCGACTCCTGCAGAGTAGCAGAGTGCTAGAGCAGTTTGCGAATACTATTATAAAGACACAAGGACCTCTGGGCTGATTTGTGCACAAAGCTCTGCTGACAGGGTTGCAAATGATGGCTATAATACCTGCAAGAATAAAGGAGTTGCTAGCTACGGTTTGGAAGCGGAGGTTTTAGATTATACGCATACTTAGAAACAACGTCGTCGCAGTCCCCTTCATTAAAGCCCTCTATGCCCACTTTTAATCTTCATGAAATCCAATCCCCTGTGGAGATTTTCATTTCTGTTTGTCTTTGGATTATAAAATACTCAAAACCTATTATAATCCAAATACTATGCAAATGCAAATGTTTGCAAAATGAAGGATTTTGCAAAATGCAAAGGATTTTGCAAAATGGCAAATAAGTGTGAGGTGTTTTGAAGGGCAAAGGCTTAAATAATGAAAATGTCGGTGCATCATTGGCTCTATATAAGGGCCTCGTAGCGAAAGGCTTTTAAGTGGAGTTAATTAATTTTCCCTTTTTGCAAGAATCTTAAAAGGGTCCCTGTGTCGGTATTCTTTAGCTTATAGTTTCAACAGAGATGCTTGCATTTACTTTTAATATTTGTACTTGTTTGATTCGTCTTTCTTCTCTTAGAGCCTTTTGATTAGTATTGGATGTATTGTGTTAAGAACAAGGGCTGTACCTTTTTAAAGTGAGCTTATTAATGATCAAATTGAGAATGCGTGTGGGCTCAAGCGAAGACGGGAACGAAGTCTCTTGAATCTTTTATCTCGTGTTTGTGTTTTAACAACCTTCAAGCTATAGACTTATATACTTTTATACTTACGAAACGAAAGGCCAGGGATGGCTGACTTTGAATATATGCCTCACAAAGGACTTCCTTTCACCTTATCTTGCCTTCACCACTTTCTCCTTCAGTTTGCGATAAGGAAAGGGAAAGTTGGATAAAGAGCACGATACGGAAGAACAATATTTTATAGAAAATAAGACTTTACCCGAAAAGTTCAGCAGGAAGATGAAATTGAGCTCAGGAAGGTATCCCATCTTTCACTTTCCATTTTTGTCTGGATGATATGAGCTCAACTCGGAAATTGAAAGTGATAGGTAGGGTTTATAAAGAGAGAGAAAGTGAAACTATTTTNTTTGTCTGGATGATATGAGCTCAACTCGGAAATTGAAAGTGATAGGTAGGGTTTATAAAGAGAGAGAAAGTGAAACTATTTTCTCTAGTTGTTTAATAACAGAAGGAAAATGTGAGTGTTTTTTACGTTTGCTTTCTATCTGGAGTTTTACTTTTTGAGGAAAGTACTTTTCCTATAAGAAATTTGAGCATGATTATAATATCATTGAGCTCATGGCTGAATGGAGAAAGTGCAATTTATTACTCTTCCTCCATAGACTGCTGGAATATAGACGTGTTTGGAATTCCAATAATTCAGAGGCTGGAGAGTTAAGCCTTGGAGGGAGAATATGATGAGGGCTCAAGGTTGGTTTACTGGAAGTGAAAGTAGAAAGTCTGCTGAAGGATTCTTCCGCATATACCCTTCACACAGTGCGAAGGAAAGTGGAGAAAGTAGGGTTTCCCTTGATAACATGGAATGAAGTCGTCGTCTCTCTTTGAGATATGAATAGGAGACAAATGGGAAGATATAATGGAAAGACTGAGCTCGTAAGTAACATCAACACCGACGACGACGGCGAAAGAAGGGTTGGAAACTTTTGAAATTTCTGGTGGTGGTGATGGTGAAAGGAAAAAGTTAAAAGAATAGCTCCGGCCGTGAAGGAGAAAGTCATGCGCATTTCACTTTTTAGGTTTAGATTATCTTTCCTTAGGAAGCAAATCCAAGGCGAGGATTTTTATATTTTAAACCCCTGAATTTAAGGATTTGTGAAGATTTCTGCTTTAAAGCTGAAGTTAAGTTTTCAATTTGGATTGTTATCATATGGGGTTAGAAGACCAAATAAGGGCAACAAAGGACACTAGAAATGATTATTCCTTCATGAAAAACTCCACCCAAATCCAAATGGTTGGTTCTTGCAAGCGTTACTTTTGAAGCATTCTCGTCCTACTATTTTATAATACTGCTGGAAGAGTGACGGATGTTGAATTCGGTCTGCTTCCTCGACTTTGCATGTTCGAATAATGAGGGAAGAGATCATTATTTACATTTTTTTCACACTTCCCTATCCCGTCTGCTTTGTATTTTTTTTAGAAGAGCTCCGGCCCGATGCCCTTATGTAATACACGTTACCTTTAATGGGGGTGGTAAAACTATAGGGATTTTTTTCCTTCTTTATATGCTGAGGAATGCAAATTCGGATCGAGTTCTTCACACGGAGTTCTCTAGAGCTAAAGGGAATGTAATGAGCATGTACTAACGTGTGAATATGGCTGTCACATAATTCACTTTGAAGCTCTACCTGTCTCATCCTATAATTGTTTCGTTCAAAAACAAAGTGCAATGAGGAATTTATGAGGACGCGCGCGTGTGCGGAAAGAGGAATTTACAAGGACCGGATGTAAATGTTACTATAAAATGTTTTTCTTTGTTTTGTTTTGCAGGTATCGTCTAAAATTGATGCAGATTTATTTTTAGAAGATGATAGTGGTTCTGGTGATGGGAAGCCACCTGGTTTCGGTGACATTGACAATGGTTCCGGGTGTAGTATAGACGATGAAGACTTTGAAGATTGCAGAGCTAAGAATGCAAAGATTCCACCGGGTCCAGAGAAGCCACGACTGGACGACAAAGTAGACCCTGTATTTAATTCCAATGAACCACCCAGTACGAATCCTGCTGGCCCTGTATTTGACCCGAAGCATGAACCTGCCTCATTCTTCTCCCAACCGGGAATCCTAGCTGGTAAGTTTAAGTGTCAAATCTCTCTTTTTTAGTCTTGTCTTTAATTTGTAAGAGTAGGTAAGAGTAGAGTTGATTATTGATTGAATTATCACCTCCTGATTCCCACAGAAGAATTTTGGTGAAAAGAGTCACGAATTGTGCTCAGGGAGGGACTCCGGAGACTCGGATATTCTGACGTGGCTGGAATTTAATTAATCTCACCACCAATGTTTATATTTAAGAGAAGCGATTCAGAGAATAATCATTTGCTGAGTGAGGAGGAGTTGGTTGACGCTTTTCTGCAGAGGATTGTTATAGTAGTGAACTTGATTTATTTCCTACTTCCTTATGGTGGTATCAACCGTCTCCAGTGAATCCTGAACTTTTCTGCGTCGCTTAGGCCTTAAGATTTGTCACTGTCAGTAGGAAGGAACTGAAAGGAGAAACAATATGATGAAGCCAGTTGTCTTTCCCTTTGCATTCCCATCCCATAATGCTACAATTTATGATCTCTCCTGTAGAACTCCATCTAAAATTAATGATGGAAGGAAAGTAGGCCAAATTCTATATTTTAAACTTACCTTTTCCCTATACGTTTCAACTTTAACTTGCATTTTCCTCAAGATCTAGAGGAAAGCTTTGGGAAAAGGTATTGGAAAGCCTTCGTGCGGAATGATGCCAAGCTTTCCTTTTGCCATTTTCAGCTATATCAGGATTTATTAAGGATTTTATAAAGTGTAAAGCTAGACTTTCATTACATGTAATTGCCATTAATTGCAATGAGTTATAGCCTATGTGGGAATTACGACTGTATTAAATCCGC
>VNWY01001933.1:0-10182 GCA_009869845.1 Pseudachorutes palmiensis
AACTTTTCATTCGAAAGGTCTTTCAGGTTATTGAACAGGAAAAGAGGAAAACGATATTTCCACCTGTTACACGCACGTCCTTTATAAAAATCCTATTTGGATCAAATTCATACTCCCAAGTTATGAAATTGGGAAACGTTGAGTGACGGTTTCTGTTCCGAAATGCAATTTTCGGACAAACGGGTTCATTCCAGTGACCTTGTCTGGTCATTCATAGCCCATCAGGGTCTTTCTGCACACTGTCCTGCTGTGGCCACCAACGGCTTAACACAGGGTGCAAATCTAATATGTTTCCCGAAGCATGAAGGTCCAACCCAGCAGAAAGTAACGTCGTTAAATTGAGTATTGCGAATTTTTTACGAGTTAACAAATTGATTCGATTAGGCGAGTTTGTTTAATGCACGGGCTCGTTTGTTTGCCCCTTTGAAAGTATTCGTGTGTAGTTTGTGTGGTGAAAATGTCGTCTTTGTATCCCTCCTGTGTCCCCTGAAGTTTTCGAATTTGGAAAAAGTGCCTAGCCACTTTCATTGTCGTCGGATATTTCCAGATCCGAATGAGCGTCTCTCATTGGTGTCTCGAGAGACATTGGGAAATGAATTACGTGACAATCCCTAATTGGTGGCTTTCAGCAGGGTGGCACTTGAATCCCACTGGTGGTGGGAAGGTCTCACTTTCTTCTCAGGCTAACTGAATAGGATCAGATCTGCGAAGACACTCAACTTAAGGCATGGAGGATTATTCTGAAGTGGGGTTTTGAGGTTTCCAGGTGAACTCTGTTTACCCTATGCCTTAGTGCAGGATTTTGGAAAGATGGTGAAAGTGCTTTCACCCATGACACGAAAATTAAAAGAGAAACCAAAGTGACACGCGGCCTTCTTCAGCGGAATTATTCTCTTGAGTCCTCATGACGCAAAGCATCATATAACTTTGCATTCATTCATGCTTTCCAAATTCTTGTAAAACTAGCGAAATCTACAAAGGGGAAGATTTCAATCATATGATTGAAATGTTGATTGTGAACCGTTGGTTCATTTTATGCCATTGTCCTTTCTTCCAAAGGCTCAAGCACCTGCCACACTCTGCTTTCTCAAATGAGGTCTTCTTATATTTTTCTAGAATATCCGCTTTCAGTTTTCTTTCATTGCCTGTAATTTCCTGTCTCTGTGTAACTTAATTCAATTGTACTTCTATTCCAAGTTTTATTTTCGACTCTTTTCCTCTGCCTTCCATGCGTGAGTAACTTCTGTTTCCATTTCCTTCTGCTCGTCTTCGTTAATCACCAGAAAGAAATACAATTCCAATTCCTTCCAATTTCTTTAGAAACGTGCTCTTTGCCTGATTTCACTAAAACGAAAGTTTCAATTAAAAGCAAAAGTTTGGGTGAATAGGGTTGAGCTCCTGATGTACAGACGGGGAGATTCTTTTTAATTACTTAAGCAAGCAACAGGCGTGGAAAATTAATTGCAAAGAATTTGTAACACTGGCTGGAGCTGGAGGAAATGCGAATTCCAAATAAAACATGAAGAAAGTCTGTCTTGAGGGTTCAGGGAGTTTTTGCATCAGAGACATTCTAATCAAATGGAAACGAACGAACAAACTGGAAAAGTTTCCAGCCAAATAAGTAAAAGAAACTTTAGGCGAGAATATGACGTCCATTGTTACAGAACCACACAGTGGGCTTTGATTGTAAGTCCTGGAATTAAACAAAAACCCGGTGTACATGGTCTCAGGTGTCACAACCAGAAGGCTTCCGGAGGGCAGATTCTAACTTGTTTCTAAAAACTGAACTTCCACCAAAGATCTTAAAAGTTCAACCTGATCGAATTTCACTTTTTTGTAAGATCCCGAAGATTCGTTGGACTTTGCAACTTTGCAAATTTCTAAGGACTTGACCGCCGAGAGCGACAGCAAAAGAAAAGGCCACATGGAGCGGACCCCAAAAGCTCGGCTGTCCTTGGTAGCCATTTTGTTTTTCATGGTCACTTTTAGCGAAGCGAATCAGGCTGCAAGACATGCTTGGGAAAGACCAGGGTGCCACAAAGTGGGTAAGTGTAAAAGCCAAGTCGTAAAAGCAGCCTCCGATTTCCTCTCTCTAGCTTAGCTAACTCTGCTAGCCTTCAATTACTCCAATCCTTTGTCTTTAATTTAAGTTTTTATGTTCATTTAGGACACACACGGAAAGTGACAATTCCGGACTGTGTTGAGTTTACAATGACGACGAATGCATGCCGTGGGTACTGCGAATCCTTCGCAGTGCCATCGGCCTGGCATCGACTTCAGAGTAACCCATCACAGGCCATTACCAGTGTCGGTCAGTGTTGCAACATCATGGAGACTGAAGACGTCACCGTGAGTGTCATGTGCGTCGACGGTCCAAGAGAGCTCGTCTTCAAATCCGCTAACTCCTGCTCTTGCTACCATTGCAAGAAGGATTGAAAACTTTCGGGGTCAGGGGATGAAGCTTTAATGCTTCTTTAATGTTACAAGGAAATTGCAAAACGATTTGCAGAAACTCGATGCTTTAGACATTTGTGATAGAAAATTATGCAGCAAGATTGTTATATTAAAAGTATAATAGGACGAAGACATGCAGGAAATGGTACTTAAAGAGCTACACTTTAGAAATACGGCGAAATTCTGTAAATAAATCAAATAATTTTTCTGTATTCAGCTTAACTATGGTGTGTTTGAAATGTTCTAGCGTCGTCGTCATCACCTCCCTTGGAATGATTAATAAAACATAATTAATACAGAATTCAAAGCTTTCAACCAATGAATGATCTTGACGTCATTCCTCGAATGCTTGCGTCTTGCTCATTCTTTTTCTTCAATTCAAGTTTATAGATACAAAGCCCATCATTGTTGTTGACTCAAACTGACTGTGGGATTACGGAATCTTTTTTAATTGATTTCGATTCCCGATTCTCCGCAGCAGCGTGGGAGGGATGATATTGTGTTCCCATTGGAAAGCTTTGGCGGCTGTTTCCAAGCTATTATTCCTCAACGTTGAAGGGATTATGGCTTTCACCCTGTTCCTTTTCCACTGCCAACGGTTAGCCATTTGTCTCGTATAATCGTGGATGAGCAGAAGGTGCTTTAGAACCATGCGAACATAAAAACCAACTGCATTGTTCTCCATGTTGTAACTTCAGTCGACCATCAAGAAATAAGGAGTTCAACATGGATAGTTATTATTCCAAAAATCGTCATCATCATCACCTCCCTGCCCGAGTTTATTGATCACAAGACTAAAAGGATAAAATCATAAACTTCGTAGTTTATACAGAGTAAATTATTACACGACACAAAGTGCAATAAATATGGATGTTTTCAATTGACGTAGCCCGATCGAATCCCACGGTAGCGAAGACCTTCGCAACTGGCTTCGCTCGATTTGCAAACGGTACATACGCAAGTCTCCGCCTCCTGGTAGTCATACCTAAAAGAAAGTTCAGAATTTAATTCTAACGAACCTAACCTTAAAGTGGTTAGCTATAACCTTTCCGTTCCTGTTTCAACGTCAGGGTCACAGTTGGATAGGATTGCAAAGTTTGGTTTTCGTGATCCGTACAAGCAGACAGGGTGATGAGATCGCTTGTATGGGAATCTCCAATCAGGAATCTGCGATGATTGGGATTGTTGTCAAAACTTGGTTAATTTAATTAGCTAGCTGTAGAACTTTGTTCTTTTGTCTAATAACTTCAGTGAAGTAAGAATAAGAAAAAGTTTTCTTACTTCATTAGAGTCACATCGACCCCAGCATGACATGACGTTGACGTGCCCCCAACATTTCTTCCCAACAGAGTCTGTCTTGGTCACCTACAAGTTTAGTGAAAAGTAGTTAGAATTTGAACTCTTAAGGGACGTGAGGGAGGTTATTTACCCTGTAAGAGTAGAGGCGTCGATGACAATCCAAGGTGGTGGCAGGGTCTACAGCTCCAGTTCCTAGAATGGTGACACCACCCTCTTCACTCAGTGGCGGAGAATCATCATCCCCAAGCAAAGTGGCCAGAGCCATGAGGTCATCTGGAGAAAGTGAGTCTCCAGTGGCCTCCACTTTCGACCCCACGCCAAGCAACAGTACCATCACCACCCAAATGAGATCCATATTTGATTCCTAATATGCTCAAACCAACTCTAAAGTTGAAGAGACTTCTATCGGCGTGGCTTCAACAAGTGAGCCTGGCGACAAGAACTCCTTTCCCTTTTATCCTCCCGGAGAAAGTTCATCCCTCAAGTAAAGTGGCGGTGGTGCCAGAAAATGACGCAAGTGCCGCTCCACTTTGAGGAAAGGCGGACACCCTTCTCCAGAAAGCTTTCAATTTTCCATTAATTCCCAAGAAAACAAGTAAAAACCCCATGGCCAATTCCAGTGAGAATTTACTCAATCCGAATTACTGTTCACTCACTCAGACTCTGGAGTACCTCTGGTATTTAAAGATTACTTTAAAGGGATTTAAATATCAATGGATACTTGGTCAGTTTCGGAGGGATATTGTCAGCAAACCCTCAAGTAAAGTGGCGGTGGTGCCAGAAAATGACGCAAGTGCCGCTCCACTTTGAGGAAAGGCGGACACCCTTCTCCAGAAAGCTTTCAATTTTCCATTAATTCCCAAGAACACAAGTGTAAACCCCATGGCCAATTCCAGTGAGAATTTTACTCAATCCGAATTTCTATTCACTCACTCAGACTCTGGAGTACCTCTGGTATTTAAAGATTACTTTAAAGGGATTTAAATATCAATGGATACTTGGTCAGTTTCGGAGGGATATTGTCAGCAATGAGTCCGAAGGGGTTCAGTCTCCCTTAGAAGCCACTTGAATCCTTCTTCGTCAAGTCCATGGGCTTTAATGTAAGCACCCACCTTCCGCCTGCATTCGCTGTGGTAGTCGTCGATGTAGTTTACCTGATGTGAATAAAAAAAAATTAACACTGAACCTACCTGTGCACGCTTTGGTACGCTGCTAAAACGATGATCATCATTTTGTATGCGGAAGTATTTACCTCAGCAGGAGTAAGGAGCTCAGTTTTAATCAATTTTTGCTGGATTGGCACGAAAGTCACGTCTGCAAATGTTAGATAGCCTCGCTGTCCAAAATTGTTTGGTAAGCCAGTCGCTGGAACGATTCGAATAATGTTTTCAATACGAATCCCAAACTCATTTTCTTGATAGTAGCCAGGCTCTACAAATTATTAATCAAGTGCAAATTGAATTCAAACCATCGAGGTCACTGGTTTCTCATACCATTAGAGACAAACATGTTCTCTTGGAGGCCGGGATCGTCAGGATAATGCTTGTAGGAAATCGCATGGGGTCCCTCGTGGACATTGCTATTAAAAAAACACAAGCAAATATGAATTTACATTCAAAATGAAAATAATGAGGAACTTACAGAAAGTGTCCAATTCCATGACCAGTGCCATGAATGTAGTCCAATCCGACGTCCCAAAGTGCCTTCCTGGCCAGAGTGTCAAGCGTGTTTCCAACTACTTTCGTAGGGAAGATGGCCTTCACAAGGGCTATGTTGCCTTTTAGCACTCTCGTGAAGCAGTCCCTTTGGAAATCAGTGGGAGTCCCGAAATGGAGTGTGCGTGTGACGTCAGTAGTGCCATCGAGGTACTGACCACCGGAATCGATTAAGTACATCTCATTGGTTGCCAAAGGACGATCTGTCTCGGGACGGGGATGGTAATGAATGATAGCACCATTGGGCCCAGATGAGGAAATCGATGCAAAGCTCAATCCAACGAAATCCTTTTGCTTCCTGTTGTAAAGAAAACTATAAATAAATATCCGGTGTTAACATGATTTGTCTAGAGCTCTTACGCTCGGCATTGTTCTAGTTTGTCAGCAGCTGAAATCTCAGTGAGATTGGCACCAGCTTGCATTTGGCCTTCCAACCATGCAAAATATTCACAAAGTGCAGCAGCGTCACGGATGTGGGCGTTTTCCATGCCTTGAATCTCAACAGGGTTTTTGAGAGCCTTCATAATCCCAATTGGCGTCAAGTTAATGTTCCGTCTGTCTTCGGGAATCACGTCGACAAAAGAAAAAGCACATCGCTTCGAAACAAAGAATCTTCCAGTAGAAGTCTTCACCTGAATTTATATAAATTAAGGGTTAGGATATAATTTGAAAATAAAAATGTTTACAAAGCTTACGTGCTCTTGAAGTCTTTCTAGAACAGATTCATAAGGAAAGAATAGGACATTCCCACCTTCTACCTCCAAATTCTTCCGAATGCTGTCACTCAGTTTAATCGGGTTGATGAATATCTCCAAACTCTTTGTTGTAAGGAGCACATACGAAAAGAACACAGGGTTGTAGGCAATGTCCGATCCACGTAAGTTGAGCAGCCCTGTGATAGTAAACGTTCCTAAATTACAAAATTCAGCGTATTAAGAGTCATCTTACATGCAATATCGTCCAATTCAGTAAGCAAGAGAAATTCACAGTCAGCGTCTGCCACTTGTCTCCTCACATCCCGAAGCTTCTCACTCGTCCTTAGGCCACTGTACTTTACATCAAGTTCAATAACAGCGTTCGATGGCCGAGCAGGTCGACCTGGCCAAACCAAATCAACCAAGTTCTCGTTCACAGCGGCTAATGTCTTCCCAGCACAATGAAGCTTCTTTGCCAATGACTCCCATTCATCCTGAGTGTACAGCGTTGGATCCACTCCAACGGAACTTCCATTCGGTAGATTTGTACTCAGCCACGACGCTTGAGTAGGTGTATCAGGTAAACCTTTAACATAACATAGGACAATTTAGAACAATTTTGGTAAAGCCTGCCTGCCTCTCTCTTTCTAATACCTTGCTTCATCAATGTCCAATTTTGGTCCATCTGTTGGCTAGCCTGGATGTAATAGCGTCCATCTGTCCAGAGTAAAGCCTTTGCAGAAGTAACGATCGCAATCCCAGCTGATCCGTCAAAGCCTGTTACGAACGCTCGACGATTATCACAGAGTGCAATATACTCAGACTAGAAAATATAACAGAAAATGACAAATCATCGTACAAATCAACCATAAATGGAGCTTTTACGTAATGAGCATCAGAGGAAGGAATAATATAGGCATCCAGGGATCGACTGTTCATCAATCCCCTTAGCTGTTGAAGGATCCGAGTAGTGTCCTTTGGCATCCTGGTCAACAATACCTAAAGAAACAAATAAATAACCTTAAAGACTGTCAAAATGAAGGTTCTTGGATTAGTTAAGTAGAGCTTACAGTTGCTAGCCGAATTTTAACGCCTACACTAATCTATCATCAACAAAAAGCAGTGAAGCGGATAAGATAAGTTGACACTTGACCGGTGTCCAAGAAATGACCTCGTTGTCAATTGTTTTTCTGAGGTGAATGACTCCAGAATGGAGTTCTCCAAGCAGCCCTTTCACGTGGATAAAAATCACAACACATAAATAGATGGGCCAATGTCGCCTTCCGTAAGGCGACATTTCAATTAAAATCTTAATGAAAAGTATCCTTGTTTAATTAAAAGGTGAGTGCACTTGAAACCAATAATCCTTTCCCGTATTATTTTTAGAACTTTGAAGGGCCTAAGGGACACGGGTAGCTTCACTTACACGCCACCCCTTTAAACTGAAGTCACGCCCTAGAGGTCGTTGACCTTTGGAACAGGAAGAATGTTTATCCCAATGTGAAATCCCAACTTGTCAAAATTTTGAGGTGTGGGACAGTCGCCCTCGCAGATGAATTTTAATTATCTCCATAAATGGCTGAATGTCAAGACAGCTTTATTCCGATTCGGTAATGCTAAGTTAGCTATAATATTATTTTAAAAAGTTTAAAAAGTAAGACTGGGTTTTGTCAGTGACGGCATTATGACTAGAGTCTGGGCATAAAACCCGGGTAGTCGGATGTTACCCAGCGTCAGTGTGAGTTTCAAACTCGGAGACGATGTAGCGCTTGGCTTTTGGCTCAAAGACTCTTGTACCTCCCCTTATCTGTCTGTAGAATCTTCAAACATTCCAAAAATGCTTCCTTCCGGTTTAGTTAAGGTCATTTCCTTACTTGTACTTGACACGGTGATCATTTCATTCCAGCCTTCTCGTTTACTGGCGGTGACAGCAGACGAGGGGAAATGTTACAATAATGTAATTCACAATTGTTACTTAATTGCGATGCCATTTGTAAAGCTAAATTAACGATTTCATGCAGGGAAGTCAGGATCTTGGTGTTGAAAGGCCTCACAAGTACCTGACAGGACCGTGGGTCAAGCGATTCAACGAAACGGTGACAATTGGTTTCCTCACCCCTTACAATGAGAATCAATTGAGCTTGGGAGCAATGAGGCTGGCTGTGGAGCGAGTCAACGGTGACCCAACGCTCTTACCAGGACGGAAACTCCACTTTATCGCTGCCGACATTGGAAGGTATGTACCTTAACCTTTGTACCTTGGAACTTTTTAAGCTAATTTCAATACCAAGTTTAATTGGATGTTTGGTTTAAAGAGCGAGCATTGAATATGATTTGATATATTGTGTATAGTTCTGATTTGGAGCTGACGTCGCTTCCGATTCGGATAATGACAGAGATGCGGGATAATGGGACAATTGCATTCATCGGGGGTTCAGAAGATTCCTGTGTCTCAGAAGCCCTTGTAGCCGCAGCTTGGAATCTGCCGTTGCTTTCCTTTGTAAGTAGCAATCATGTCATTAAGCCCAATTGCTCTAGATATGAAAAGAAAAGGGATTTGAATGAACGCTAAATTAATTTCGTTGGAACGCAACCAACCAAGAACTTGTAAAAATGACATCAATTCAAAAAAATTTTGTGTGCTTATTATTTCTTATTTGAGCTAACCTACGCAACAGGATTATTCGGACAAAGCATGTTTTCCAAGTTAAGGTTTCCATGAATTAACCCATATAATTCACCTTTCACTCTTCCCACACGTGGTTACCGTTAAAGGTAATCTGCGATTAAACTTAATTGCTCAAAACCAATATAGAAAAGTGGTTTTGTTGAAGAAGCTGAAGAAATGCACATCCAAAAAGGTGTTTTATTTCACACAAAATTATTTTTCTCCAGTTCCGTGTGAATCCCAATTAATTGAAAAAATCTTTTCATCTCTTTGCACAGAAGGTGAAAGCGTAATCAGCGATAAGGCGCTATTTGCTAAATAATCTTATTTGCTGTTGCAAGTGAAAGGATTAGAGTCCACAATGTATGGAATCATGAGATATGTTAACCGGAAAGGGTTAGAATAAACTAAGCTAATCAATTTACACTTGATTCTTTTTGAGAGTGTCGCAGTGGTGTCAAATTCAATGTCATCCACAACACTGCCAAAATATTTGTTTAAGTGCATTTTGAACGCGCTGTTCCATCATGGTCAATGTCAATGTACAATTAGAAAGCTTAACCTATTTTAGCAAAACAGTGTTTCATACTGGGAAACATTGACACAGAAAAAACTGGGACAATTCTGTGGACCAAAAAGAATTCCACAATAAGTGACATTTTTTCCAACGCCCAACGCCCTATGGCTTTGGAATTTATGATCCATAGTGTCCAAGGGATTTATTTTAAGACAATGAAAAAGCGAAATTTTTGGTCAGAAATGAAACCAGCTAGAAACCTAATGACTCTGGGGAAAGCGATGAAAGTTAATCCACTAGAGACGGAGGCTGGGCAGAACGAACTCACTAACGTATATTTTTGCTTCCGAATTTTCTGGTCAGTGACCTTTGCCTTTTCCAAAGACATCGTGATTGGAGTAAAGAATCACAAGGTCAAAGTTAAGCCTTCAATTTCAAGGGAAAGAAGAAACACAAACAAGTTTGAGTGATGCTTTTGTGATTCCACTTTCGTTATGTTTGTCCAAGCGGAAATTCGCGGAGACAATGCATGCAATTCTAATCAAGTTCAGCAATCTTCCTGGTTACAATTTTCCGCAAGAGATATTTCGTTTAATACCAGGAACCCTTGAGGGAGCACGTACTTACTTAATTTCTTCGGTAGATTTTTTTTTACCGAAAAAGTGTCCGCAAAGAGTGAACGCTTCCGGAAAGCTTAGCTCCAGCCCCTCCTCGCCCTGGTTTTTGTTTAATACCGTTTTTAATTGACGACTGGCGTATGTCAAGACGCCTGGAGGAATTTATGTTGGACCGTATTTCTTTTAAGCCAGGATGAAATATACCACGGTTCAAGTT
>VNWY01001934.1:0-10181 GCA_009869845.1 Pseudachorutes palmiensis
ATCAATACTATTCAGAATAGCCTAATGTCACTCATGTCATGTCATGTCATGTGTGTGTAATAAATAGACTAGATCCTCTGCACCTTCTAAACTCAAGATCGCTCGAGTGTTGTGGTGGTTACGCGTCGGCCCTCCACACAGAGGGTCGCCTCTTCGGATCTCCGAAGTCCCATATAACTTTTTCCCTTTTTTTTCAAATTTAACTTTTAAAAATTATTATAATGAATGTACATGCTTCGCATGTGCGAAGAACGGATAATTAAGCTGAAAATTGCTTTGAACTGATTGATTTAAAAATGTATTAACGCCCTTGCGTCAGCATGGGCCAAAAGCCGGAAAACTAAAAATTAGTATAGACTAGGGCTTAACTAGCCCGAAAGCAAGCTTTCGGGATACGACCCTTGACTTTTCTAGAGTGCCGGAGAAGTCAACAATGTCAAATTAGGCTCCGGCACGTTAAGCCTTGCATTTTAATTGTCGACTCAAGTTATTACCTGAGGAGTAGAACCCAATGAGACCAAGCGCAAAGTAGGACTGAGAAATTATTAACACTTTCACGCAAGAGGACACAAAGGCTTCGAAACATGGAGGCATTCAGACCTCCTTTTTTGTATCCGAGAATTCCAAGTGCGAATGTCACGACTACCATAAGAGCCAAGTTAAGGAGGTCAAAAGCGTTGAGCAGCTTTGCAACGTGAAGCACCTTCATCCAGTATCGGCTCCCCATTAGACATCTCAATAGACTTAACTGGTGTCAGAGTCTTTGGCATGACCTGCCAGGTGGATCTCGCCAAGTGATCCTGTGAGCTATAAACTGAAATCCAATGGGTGAACTTGTACCATCCCAGTTGGCTTGCTATTCACTCGATCAGCACTACGGAGTCACTTGTCCTTTCACATATTGGAATGTAAAGTATCCCCTTCAATTATTAACATGAGGGATTGAGGGGTACTGTCATCCATCCCTGGACCGGAATTCAGTATAAAGGAATAGAAATAGCACTATTCCGGGTATACGTTATGCCACCTTATTCCTGAGAATAAAAGTTAAACCCATCCCAATTCAGTAACTTTTTCTATTCCTGGAACAAGGTGACATAACTTTATATGTATCCAGGAATAAGCTTTATTGCGATTCTCACCTTCCCCAAACATCAAATTCTTTCCGGAAAACTCTACAATCCAAAGTATTTCACCTGGATAAAGTTGAAATTAGACTAATTAATTTATATTCAACAATTGAAATTCCCCTCACCCTATCACCAGCCATTTTGAGCCATGTCACATCAAAGCGAAGAGCAAATGAGAAAAAAGAACCGAAAGGGTATTGCATTGTACGGCTTTTGAATTTCTTCCAAAGCGGCTTGTCTGTTGAATAGATTAGCACGGTTCTGCTTGGCTTCATTTTGGAAAAATATGACCCCTTCAAAATATATGTCGAATTTCCGTTGTCCAAATCCAATCAGATTCACACTCTTAAAATTAGAATTCAATTAGACCAACTTTTCGTAGCTTGAAGATTTTATTTTAACCACTTTCATGCACTGGACAGGAAAGAGCCTCCACATCATAGGATAGACTATATTCAAAGTGATCGAGTCGTAGACTGACTTGAGAGTAGAGACGTGTGCTATTTGATGTCCAAGTTAATCCTCGTTCTTGCAGATGCTGGAGAAGGGAGTTTCTTCTCAAAGAAAATGGACATGACTCAAAGATTTCATGCAAATTAAACTAAAGTAAATCCATTTAGCACCAAAATAGACAAGGTTAAGAATTGCTGAAGCCAGGAAAGCATAGGGCTACGATGACGAGAGAAAGTTGAAGGGAAAATATTTGGTGGGTTGGATTGTACTAAAGGGGGAGCAGAAAAATTTTCAAAGTACTTTTCAAAACATTTTTTTAGGATTTTAACCTAACTTTACGAATTTTTAGTTCATATTTTTGTCGTTTTATGTTTTCAAGAAGCTTGAGTATAATGGATTAATTTCGCCAAATTTTACACGGCGCTGTTTTGGAGTTTTCAAAGGACCAGGGACACAGGCAAAGGTGAACAACTCTCAAGGCCATTACACTCAGCGATGCACAATATTTAAGAGACTCAGAGGAACGCCAAAGTCCTGCAGAACTGTTCTTCATCTTGCTCTCTACAGTATTATATTGCAACGGGAATTTTGAGACCTGCATTTTTAGTTCATATTTTTGTCGTTTTATGTTTTCAACAAGCTTGAGTATAATGCATTAATTTCGCCACATTTTTCACGGCGCACGAACTGAAATTACACGCCTCTAATATTCCCTTGCGAATTTGTTGCTCTTACGATAAAGATGAAGAATATTTTTACAGGACTTTTACCTAACTCTGAGTCTCTTTAAATTCGGCACATTGCCGCGTTTCGCTGAGTGTCATTGCTTTGACAGTAGGTACCTTTGTCTGTGTACATAATCCTAAATGTACATACATAAATACATGACGATGAGTTGAGGGAGACACCAGTTTGCCAAAAAACCTCACCTTGCCTCTTACCTGAGAGTTGACTTTGAAATGAGAGTTTGAGAGTTGACTCTGAATTGAGAGTAATACAACCTTCATTCGAACCGAATTATAATTCAACTGCTACGCAACCTGCTCACTCAGCAATTTTTTTTAACCTCTTGGGTACCACCTACGACTAAAGTCGTTTTTTTAAAATGCCCCGGGAACCCACCTACGACAAAAGTCGTAATATTTTGTTTCCTGGTGGGACCAAACACGACTTTAGTCGAATTGTTTGGCATTCACCAGGGACCAAATACGACTTTAGTCGTGTGGTTACAATTCCCGTTGTGGGCCACCTACGACTTTAGTCGTTGAGATCTTTCCGCGGCTGTATGGCTCAATTTTCAACGATAATTTTGGGGAAACTTTTGTAATTAATTTCAAGGAAGCGTTTCACAGTGCCCCACCGTCATCTCCTTTGTTCCATGACAGAAAAAATGCTGGATTTATGCGGGTTGTCATTTGTCATTTTGCAATAAAAATTCTTTGTTCATTGGAATAATTGTTTTCTTTGCATCGGCAATTCTTTTGGGTAAAAGTATTTTGTCGTCTTTGAATCTGACACTTCCGGGAGGAGGTATTGGACTTCCATCTGAGCCGAAGACAATGGAAGCAGGTAAAATATTGTGCAAGTTAGCAAATTGGCTGGTCCTTTATCTTTCTTTGTGATTTTATAGACTATGAGGACTCACAGGAAGACATAATCTATCCAGATTCAGATGACAGTAATTTTGCTGAGCCAGACGACAGCAGTGATGATGACGATGGAGACAGTGAGAGCTTAGACCACAGCAGTAGTGGAAGCTCAGACGACGATGATACAAGCCAGAGATCAGACGATGACCACAGCCAGAGATCAGACGATGACCATAGCCAGAGATCAGCTGATGACCACAGCCAGAGATCAGACGATGACCACAGCCAGAGATCAGACGAGGAAATGCCACCAACTCCAGAATCACTTCCGGAGTCGTCTGATAGTTCCTCCGATGACGGGCAGCCTCCTCCCGTACAAATAATTTGTATTGACAAAATCAAGTCATTTGAAGCTTTGTTTCTTTAGGTCTTAGTCTCTCCCATTTCACGTCTTCGTAAAAGAAGAGCTTCTGCACGCCCAGTAGCTGTTCCTACGGCAAGGCGACGGCCTCGCCTAGCAGCTAGAGCTACTCCTGCCCTCTGGGCAAATGGAATCACTTTTGACCCGAAGCCTGGAAACTTTGTCCCGTCTCCTTCCAGATTTCATCAAGACTTCCCTTGTGATGCCAATTCAACGCCATTTGACATCGTTAAGTACTTCTGGCCAACAGACATAGTGGATGACATATGTCGGGAAACAAATCGCTACGCCGATGAAATCCAAACTGCAAAACCAAGAGCGTTGCAGAAGTGGAAACCGTTGACCCCAGACGACTTTTGGAAATTCATGGCTCTCTCCAGCCTGATGGGACTCACACGAAAGGGGAACTTGAAGGACTACTGGGCATCAAATGAACTCCTGGCCACACCGATGTTTCCAAAAGTGATGCCGAGAAACAGGTAGAATGAAATAGTGACTCTGAACAAAATCTAAGTCTGAAATCCATTCAGGTACATCGATATCCTTCGAAGTCTTCATTTTGTGAATCAAGCTAGAGTCCCCAGAACAAACACTAATCGTTTTGTGAAGCTTGGGAATGTGTTGGACAATATACTCCACAAGTTCCGACGCTTCGTGAATCCAGGAGAGTTCCTATGTGTGGACGAAAGCTTGATGCCGTACAAAGGAAGACTTTCATTCAAGCAATACGTACCTACCAAAAGGGCTCGACTTCGGCATCAAGCTGTTTGTGCTCGTCGACTGTGAGACGAAGGCCATTTTGAAGATGGTCCCTTACCAGGGCAAAGAAACTGGACTGAATCCAGCTCTCCAAAATCAATTTGGCGTGGGTGGCTCTGTTATCGTCTCTCTGCTCCAGCAAGCACCATCGCCTGACGGCGGACAACTGGTTCAGCTCTCCGAACCTGGCAAAGTACTTACTACGCAACCGAACGTACTACGTGGGAACAATCCAGCGACGTAGGACGGGGGACGTCAAAACCCAAATGAAAAAGAAATTGAAGAAGGGTCAAGTCGAGTCGTTTACTTCTGACGGGATGGTCATTGAACAGTAAGTAAACCTTGCTTTTGAGCAGTTCCAACTGGAGACATTTTCATAATAGGAGGCAAACGGCACAGTGGCAATCTTGAAATTCTAATTTTTTAGAACAGGGTGCGGTAATTAAAGTAAACCTTGCTTTTGAGCAGTTCCAACTGGAGACATTTTCATAATAGGAGGCAAACGGCACAGTGGCAATCTTGAAATTCTAATTTTTTAGAACAGGGTGTAGAGGTGGGCCGGATTGGATAAATTAGCGGATTTATCCAATCCAATCCATTGGATTGGATTGGATTAGCAATGAACTTTTTTTAAAGTTCCGGATTGGATTTTGGTGGATTGGATTTTTTTTGAAAAGTCCGGATTGGATTCTTATGGATTGGATTTTTTCGACCGGATTATGGATAATCCGGAGACTTTTTTCCAATCCATGAGTTCGGCGTTTTTCTCCTCGCTCTCACTCCCCTTCCGCTTCACTCGGTTTCCTGTTCTCTTGAGTTCTAGAGCCCTCAATTCGCACTACATATGGTACAGGTCGACTGATACTGATTGATTCGACAATTGATCAATTGTAACCTTCTGTTGACCTTAAACTGAAAGGAATTCTTAACCATGGTAAGCCATCAACTGTTACGATTCATTTAATACAATACAATAGAAAGTCCCAACAGCTGTTTATTAATAATTGATTAATTATCTCTTGATTCTCAGGATGAACTTTTCACTGTCGACGACCTGGAATTGCTAGACCACACAACACAACTGGAAGCTGATGTATCCGCTGCTCTAAGTAATTCATCATCTCCATCATCTATGGACATTTTATCACCGACACCATTCAATTCCTCACCATCAACGTTGGATCCAACGAAACTACAGCGATCAGATATCGAGAAATTAGTCCGTAGCAAAAGCATGAGCATTGGCTTCACCGATGAAGTCATTGACCAACTTGGCCACATGGCTTGTTGACTTCATTGCGTTAAAATAAATTAGATCGGTGGCGAGCAAGCTCCAATTAACAATGACTACATTACACGTAGGGTCCAGACTCCGAAGGGCTAGAAACGAAAAAAAGGTTAAGAGCCTTGCTGCTTTCCAAAATTCAGATCAATCAGCATTCGGACATTTTAAAAGGGTATTTCTAACTCTACATAAATTATGGATTTCGCAATACTTTAAGACCACGAACGTCACGGGTGACCTGAATATTTTCGTCGTGTATGATTTGGAAGCTTACTTTGTATGATACCTCTCCATTGGGGACTACCAACGTCTCCGTGAAAACCGTGTGTGATGAAAAAGGTTTTTCTTCTTTTGTTGAACATTTTTTCAACCTTTTGGGGAAACATGAGCATCTCCTCAAACCGGAAATGTGTACCATTAACAGGTGTTTTTCTGTAAAATTATTAGATTAGCATCCCTTCTTTTGACGTTAAAAAATACTTACGTGCTAAAAACAGTAAAATATTTGAGGAGACGTCTTGCTGTGTGGTGCGAGTTTTCAATGACAATGGAGATATCTGGAACACATTGTGCAATGTTTGGTCGCAATTTAAGTTTTACGTTACAATTAAATCTTACAATTTTGTGCTTGATTCCACCTACGCCTTTCGTGAATTCCGCAAGCTGTCCTTGTCTAATCAAAAAAGCATTCTAGCTAAGTAACATTTAGAAACAATGAAATAAGTTCAGCTCACAGTGACAAATAACAGCAAACTCCGATGATAAAGACAAATTTCAAATTTGACTTCCAAGCTCGCCTGGCTGTTTCACGAAGTACCCGTTGTACTACCCTATAGGATGAAGGGACGGTTCCGGGGTACGCATTTGCAATGAGGTGGGCACGGATGGTACTGTTGTTAGGAGGGTTTTCGAGCCATTCCGGTTGGTAGTGTGCGTCGATGAAGGCGCCTTGATTTCCATCAATAGTTGGAATCTGAGCTTGTTTTCCAACATAAACATTGATCAAAATATGAAATTTAAGATTCAGTTAAGTAACTTACCCGAATAATCTATCAACAGTTCAATAATGATCATTCCGCTGTGAATTACTAACAGTAATGTCATCACTTCTACAATCGCGTCGTTTACTGCGATGGTGATATAATCTCTTGGGATAATCAAGCTCAGCAATTCCTGTTGTGTTCGGTGAAGGGCACGGCAGGATACATCCATAATCACTACAAACACTGTCGTTGTCTGAAATCATTTGAAAAACATAAATTTGTGTGCTAAATTAACCTTGAAATAATGAATGTATACAATTAGATGCCATTGGAGTTTGGGAATGTTTGCATTCACACATCTGTAAACAATGATCCCCAGGTGCACAGCCAACACCATACTGATTCCGACTATTCCATATGGAATACTTAGAACTGGGACCAGTTACAGGGCTACCAGTTTTAATAACACGAAACCTAGAATTGATGCCAAATACTCCTAAAAACAAAGAACCAGAATTAACATTTTACAGACGATGCAATGTGGATGCTAAATTAATTAAATTGTACACTTACTGTCAAATATCCCAACAAGTTTGATAATGAAACCATTGTTGATAATCGATAAAGGTGACCGGAGGTCAAAAGCAGTGTCAATTCATGGCAGGAAACGAGTGAGGGTCAAATGATTCGAATCCCACCGACTTTCTTGTCAGTAGTTTCACTGTGAGTTGACAGATAGCAACATACGTCAAGTGTGTCAGACGGAAGCGGTGTTGGCCGCTAATTGCAAAATCCTTTCGTGGGAAGGGTGGCTTTGAGCTTTCACTTTTTTGTCCCAACAGGCGCCTTCTCTTTCTTGCTCAAAGCCACCACCAAAACCAGCCCACGAAAGGACTTTACAATTACACTGGGCACAAAAGGGGAAAAAATGAGCAAAACAAGAAACTGAGCGCACACACCGCAGTAGCTGATTCTGGTGTCACTTGTTGTTTGGAGATTTTCAGTAACCCTTGACCCAGGAATGCATCGAAATGAGATATTTGACGGAAGCAGGAGAGAGATGGAGATTAATCCCGCTCATTGACGCCGTTTGTCGCAAATATTCTGCAAACGGAAGTTGCAGGAATGGAGATAAATATAGCTATTTCGACAAGTACCCTGACCATCGACGTAAGCCCCAAAGGTCAAACTACTGTTTGAAATTACACTGAGATGAATCCTTTTTATGTTTTATAGACTGCTGGAAAAACAATCCAAAGAATCAGCAGCTGAAATCGGCTTTGCCAGCCGAACGGGAACGGAGTGAGTTACAAACAGAAGATGATCACAACACAAGCCAAATTGATCAATACCATCAAGGAACTGGCGTAAGACAAGATGTACGCGTATCAAGAGTGTATTTCTGTTTTCGGTTGTTGATTTTGGTTTCTTCCACTTAGCCCTGATGTCATGAAAGATATGAGGTATTCGGAAAATGCAAAAGTCTGGCCTTTCTCATCCTCTGGACCAGCTGAAGGGCTTCTTGGTTGAAGCCATTGTATGGTTCAATGACATTTTCGCAGAAGAGATTCGCTGGAGCTTCTGAAACAACACAACTGGAAATGTGGAGAGTACTGAAAATGTCGCTATGAATAAACTGCTCAATCGCTACGATGGAATCCTTCGACGACGTCGATTACTTGGACATTCAGCGTCAGAGGTGGAGAAGGAACTTTGTAAGCTGGACTTAAAAGTAATGAAATGAGCCCCATTGGCACTGGGGATTTTGTCTTTCAGATGTCTTCTCAAGGCCTAGGCTCGATTGAAGTGAAACCTACCTTCGACCCTTCTATTGGCTCAATTGATTTCCGTGACACCAATGGACTCACTCGTGCGCAGAAGTTGGAGTAGCTCAACTTTCTTCTCTTTCGCTGTAGAACCCCACCAAGCATCTGGAACATGAAGCAGTTGATTCCAAAACACATTGACCGTCGGCGCTATACTTAAATGAGGTTATTAAGGTGAGAATTTTTATGTTTTGATTTATGTTTGTTAAGTTTTTTGGCTTGCAATTAAGAGTTATATTATAATGGTGGATGCAATTTATGATATTTAAAACTTAAAGATTCAATGCAGGGGCTAGCAGTTAGTAGCTAAAACGACACAAGTTCCTCATTGTATGTACCACGATACAAAACCATTAATAGGGTTTTTAGCATGCACCATTATTTTATTTGGTTCTGATTAGTAGTTATAGAATTAACCTTCTTTTGCAACCTTACCTTCACCAGAACATTTAACGTCACCCGACACCCAGGTTCTCAGAATTTAATTATTAGGTTATTTATATATTTATAATTATCGTTTAAACTTTCAAGACGGAATATTTGAATGCTTTAAAAATTTAAGTCCTTGTATCTCATAAAAACTAGAAAGAATATGGCGATAAATTATAATACGTATTACGTCCAAGATCCTTCCTGTTTTAAATCATCTCACTGTAAACACCCATAAAAACAAACAAAATGACCTAAGTATATTCTATGCAGATACATGGCGCAACCGAATCCTCATTTTGTACACAAAGTATTTCAGAATGAATTGGGTTTATTTTATTTTATTTTCGTCTGCAATGGCTTCTGTGGCCTTCCCTCCAAGTACAATCACGGCAACGTTTGTATTGGCGTTTGTCACTCTGTCTGGGGCATGATCAACGCGTCCACAGCCCGGCGTCGTTTTAATCCCAAAACCCTAAAACATCGGGAAAATTCAATCAGTTTGGCCAATGCAGATGTGTCATTGACTTGCATGACCTTAGTTTGGTGTTCCGGAACTCATTTTAAAAGTCCCAACAGTATCCCACCAGTTGACACCTTCCATATCAGGTCTGCAAGACTTTTCAGATATCACTTCGACTGAACACTCGCAATATTTAGTACAACTATCGAAGTACGGGAACCACATCAGCTATACCTTTGCAGTCAAAGTTGCTTTCACATTAATATGCCCTTGTTATGCCGTCTTTTAATTCAAAGCACCTTCTTCAGCAGTGTCCCCTTTTAATTGCAAGGTTAACAACTTACTTGTTAAAAGTGTTTTGATTTACATTTGTTTAGTAATTATTTACAGTCAGTCATTCAAGTATTTCTATTTGAACAATTTTACAAAGTTTTTTTATACTGCGAGCTAATCAGTTGTTCCAGTTATTCCGAATGAAGACATTTGTAATTGAAAACACCCCATAAGCAGTTAGTTATAAATTGGAGCTTTATTTGCTTTTGACCTTTTACACCTTTTGAGGTGACAATCAACCTTTGGATGAGGTCAATTGAAGTAATTATGAGGAGTAGTAACCTCCGTCTTGTAATTAGTGTTGTAAAGAGTGCTGTAAATAACAAAGGAATTGTGCAATTATTTAATTATTTAATTGTTGTGGACTAATTGAAGAAAGTCCTAACAGGGTGCGGTAATTTAGTTTGAAATGAGCGGCAATCTTGAAATTCTAATTTTTTAGAACAGGGTGCGGTAATTCAGTTTGAAATGAGCGGCAATCTTGAAATTCTAATTTTTTTTAACAGGGTG
>VNWY01001935.1:0-10178 GCA_009869845.1 Pseudachorutes palmiensis
ATGTTGAGAGCACTACACTTGAAGAAAGTGCGAACAAATTATAGAACCTTAAACTATGTTGAAGTTCAAAATTCCCTAGTTGATTATTTGAGCGGTTGTATGTAAATGGAATATAGTGCAGAAATGCTGGCAATCGGTATTGAAAACTGTAATAAAATTTAACTCTTTCTATCGGTACGCTAAACTGAATATTTGGAAACACTACACTTTTGAGCACATTCAGTCCCCTACGTGTGGCATCACACTGCTGTTGAAGTCTAACGAAACATAGTGAAATATAAACTTTAACTTTATTGTTGCTGGCCCAAGAATTCGACATAGCGATTGTTGTAAATGAACGTTGTAGCATTAGGGTATTGTTCTTGGTCAATCAAAGGCTACTCAAAGTTAACGGGAAATTCCTAAGTGAAAGAAAGTTCCGTTCAGTGGCACCAAATAATTTAAAACGAAAAGTATCTAAAATATCTTTAGCATTTGCTTTTAGGCAAAGAGAATTATTAACTTTGCTAATGCCGTTTATACATAATGTAAATATTTAATTCATTTTTTAATTGAATGTTAAATTATTCACAGCTTTTAGTTTCATTACTGAATCAATTCCTGGTATGAAGGTACTATTTTAATGTAGCAATTTAATTGGAAATATGTTAACCCTGATTGATACTTACATCTGTTAGTATCAGCTTGTTGTTGGTATTTTGAATTAAAAGGTAGTGAAGAATAGGGAAAGGTAGTGAAGGTAGTAAAGAATTGCCAGAGAATCAATAACTTGTTTCGAAAAAATAGAGTTTTTAAATTAGTATGAATATTTTAAGCTTTTGCCTGTTGCACCATATGCAAAGTAATCGCGTGAAGAGTTGCTTTCGGGAATATTTCATTGTCAAAGAACCAATAATTTTTGTTTTAAAAAGAAGTCTTGTAGGATTTGGAGTCGAGCTGGTTGTGTCTGTTATCGGGTACACAGGGAACTTCCTTGACTCCCTCTTCTGGAGTTTCTGTGTACTCATGCGCCAAGGAGTTTCCAAGTTCACAAACCTCCTCTGCATTTTCTCCTTTGCAGCAATACTAATAGGGTATGTCAATTATTGTTGACAGGTGAACCTTCTCAGAGCCATTTATAAGAATGGCTTGTAATTGGTTGAATAAGTTAAACAATTTTGGCATAACCGATCCATATCTAACGGATAAGTCCCAGGATTTGATGTAAAATATTTCTGTTTACAGGACAATGTACGAGTGCTTTGTGACAAGCACAACTGTTGCTCCAATCCCAGAAACTATTTTCGAGAACTTGGAGGAAGCTATTGACTCGGGAAGGAAATTGGTTTTAAAAGTTTCGACAAAGACGCCGGAAGAACTTCGCCGCGTCAACCATAATTTAGTCGATAAAAAGAGGTTTATGAATTACAAAACATTGTTTGAGTCGGATTTGAAGTCAAAATACTTGAATGCACAAAACATGTCAAAACACGTTGAGTTTGTGCCTAGCATAATAGGATTTTTACGCAAAAATCAAACTACGGCCACAATGGGAGTCATATCTATGCGGAAAGGTGCTGTTGGCAGCCACAACTCTGAGATGAGGTTGACGCTTCGAAATATCAAATGTTACACTACGAAGATTCCATCTCTGGATCACTACAAACCAGGTCTCCGAAGCCGAACTCATCGGGCACTCAACATAAGAAAACGAATGCTACGTTTGGATGCAAGTGGAATCACTGAGTTCCTTAAATCACTTGAAGAAAATGATTTAAAGTTACGCACCGCATTAGCAACAAGAAGGTTAGACATGAGAGGTTTCATCGAAGTTGAGGTGAAACCAACTACAATGTACTCCAAAATCCTGAAGCCGTTTTTACTATTGGCTGTATTGGTATTTGGTGACTTACTTGAGTTTTGCATTGAAAAAGTCACAGCTAACATAATACAGAGTGGCACCCGTGGCCCGTTGTTTCACCGCATGAAGAACGGTCGGACATCGGTATTACTTAACCGCAGCCAGGTGGGCTGTACGTGGTTAATTACTGGAAATGAATATGATAAAAACTAATGCTAAAAGGCTAATGCCAAAAATGCACAATACACAAAATTATCTATGAAAGGAGAGTTAAAGTATTTGAGTTAACTTCACGACAAAAACAAAATACGAGGGGATATTGAAATAGCCTAGACAGAATACATCCACGGTACCATCGCGTTCTGTTTAGAAAAACGAAAGTGTTGTTTTATCCAATGAAAAAAAATTATTTGCATGTAATAAAGCTTCAGACGGAAGACATTGCCTTATATGATGATGAGTGTGAGGGGATGAGATGCTTTAGCGAAGATCAAGTTCAGAACGTAGGTTGATCGACACAAGGTCAAACAAATGACCAAAAATGGGATTGTGCTTTTGAACATTGTGGCGACACGATGCCCTCGAGTGGGAAACCAGTTACTCGTATAGTGACAGTGATTGACGCCAATGCCACTGCCTAATATCTTATCTCTCATATTCCACTTCACACAATTGAATTTTTAGTTGTGGATATAAATGTGGCGTGTGTCCAAACCCAACTATCAGTAGAACTAAAAAGTTGAAAATATTCCAATCATGAAGGAATTCGTGGAGCTCAACAATGGCACCAAAATGCCAATCGTGGGATTGGGGACTTGGCAGGTAATGCTTCGCATTTTCACACAAAATTATCCGAATCTAGTTTGAATCAACTGTTTGAATTTATTTGTCTTTTAGTTTATAAATAAAAAACATGGTTTAATTAGGCAAATGCACGGGAAGAGCTGGAAAACGCCATTCGTGAAGCATTGGCGGCTGGCTACCGACACTTTGACACGGCGTACATTTACAACAATGAGGATGTCGTTGGTGATGTCATCCAGGAATGGCTGAGCTTCTGGAAAAGGCAAAAGAGAAGAATTGTTTATTACAACAAAGGCAATTATTCTAAAGTATAATTCAAGATTTTATTTATGCTCAGAATATTTATTATTTCAGCTTCCTTTGATTGGCATGGATGAATCGCGTGTGGAATATTTCTTGAAAAAGTCCCTTTCTGCATTGAAATTGGACTACGTTGACCTCTACTTGGTCCATACACCAATTGGATTGAAGTATGTAGACGATGCTGAGTCATGGCCAAAGGAAAATGGGAAGTTGGCTCTGGACTTGGACACTGACATTGTCAAAGTTTGGAGAGCAACGGAAGCACAGGTGGCAGCAGGGAGGGCCAAGGCAATCGGCCTTTCTAATTTCAACGAATCCCAGATTGAGCGGATTGTCAAAGCAGCTAAGATTGTTCCAGCAAATCTTCAAGTGGAGCTTAACGCTCACTTTCAACAAAAACAAGTCCGAGAAGTTTGCAAGAAATATGGAATAACAGTTTGTTCCTATGCGTCATTTGGCAGCCCTGGTCGAAAGGAATTCTTTGAAAAAATTGGAGTGTAAGGATTATTTATTTTCCCTTTTCAGTTTGTAACGTTTAACTCTTTCTAGCAAAGGGGTTGTTGTTCCAGACCTCTTGAATGACCCGGTGCTTGTCCCAATTGCAAAAACACATGGGAAAACGCCGGGTCAAATCCTTCTCAAATTTTTAACTCAGCAGGAAATTATTGTGATTCCGAAGAGTACAAATCAGAAAAGAATTTTGGAAAATATGAGCGTAAGTTTTTAAAAATCTTGTAAAATCGCAAAATGTTCCTTCTAAACTTTTCTTCCCTTTTGACAGATTTTTGATTTCACATTGACTTCTGAAGAAATGAAACAACTGGACGCACTGGATCGTGGTGTAGCTGGTAGATCGTTCACTTGGAACGAAATGAATGGGTAAATTATTTATAAACTTTTGTTATAATCCATGGACGCTTACTTACTAAACAATTACATTTCTTTTTTTTAGAATTACGGATCACCCTGAATATCCTTTCGAATAAGACCTTTTGACGAAATCCTAGTCGATGCATACATGTAATTCAATTGTAAATTATTAAAATCAATACAATCCGTGTGAATAAGTAGTTTGGATTGACGTTTTAACTGCATTCCCTAAACGCTACAACCCAGTTTCCAACTGTTTATTATTCATTGTATTTCCGGCATTTGAGCCTGAGTGTGGCCGACCCCTATGTCATGAAGGAATTCGGTATTGTGGGATTTTGGGGCTTTTGGGGAAGGTTGATGCTGGTCCAATTCTATAACAAACTCTACAGATAGGGTCCCACCAAGGTCAATGATCTTCTTTATTAGTCGAGTAACCATGCAATTCATATTCGTGTATATAATTCATGATATTCAATCGATTCTTTCATGCTGTAATGTAAAATATTATAAAAATATTATAAACTATTGTTACTACAATATGTTCCATTTGAACTTAAAAGGCTAGAAGAAGATCTATGACACGCTTAACCACAACTTCACTCCAAATGAACAAAATGAATTCCTTTGTTTCGAAGGAGCAAGGGCCTATTGTGACACCTAAAGGTCTCATCCCAGTCCATATTTTTCTTGTCAGCCTGTTTGACCTGTTTCTTTGCAACAACTTCCTAGATAAGATGTTCGTATCCGTAATTAGGAGCAACAAAGAGTGAAGAATAGTAATATATAAAGAGATTTGCTACAGCAATCGCTGCAAATAAAAAGTTTGGAATTGGAACAGGGCTTAGAAGTAAGTATGAGAATACTACGATGGCCACAAGTCCACCATAAAACACTAAAGCAAAGAACAACGTGTAAGTCTCGTTGTAAATACACCCAAGTACGTATGCTTCAAGATATTCCAAGGGGTTACAGGGCTGTGACTTAGGCCTGAGTGTATTGGCACTTTGATATGCAATGCTACAAAATAAAAAACTTCAAATGCACTGATTAATTTATTAAATCCGTTTGAATGCTCTTACCACTGCTGCTGTTGTAGCAACAATTTCAAGTATTCCCTTGTAGAATATTGGTATGCGAATATCCACTGTGCTAGCAACAAGGCATTGACACCAGCATGTCCAAGAGATATGGACAGAATGGCATAGACGAAAAGTCGAAGGAATAGTTTTATAACAAATTCAGTTTCCAAATTGGTCACTTGTAGTAATGCTACGACCATTTCCAGACCAATATGTAAGGAATTGACAACCCTTGGAAAAGCAAATCCCACAACAGTAATATATGGAAAAAAGAGAACTGGATAGACGACGGATGATGCAGCGAAGAGGAAGGAACTGTATTCGTACATCGGTTGGAACGTATTGAAAGTTTCCATCCGTTTAAGCACAAAGTTCATAAGATTCATAGCACGGAGGCGATTGGATGGCACCAGGTTGAAGCACTGTGCAACATTAAGGACTGAAAATGCTACGCAAGCTCCAATAACTAGTCCCAGTTCGAAAGATTCGACTACCCCAAATAATGCCTCCAGGAACAAATATAGAAGGAATGTGGAAAGAATTGCACTTGAAGAAAGTGCGAACAAGTTATGCAACCTTAAACTATGTTGAGGTTGGAAACTGCCTAGTAGATTACTTGAGCGGTTGTAAGTAAATGGAATATAGTGCAGGAATGCTGGCAATTGGTATTGCATATTGTAATAAAATTTAATTCTTTCTCTCGGTAAGCTGAACTGAATATTTGGGCGTATATTCCTAAGCATATTAACTTTCCTACATGTAGAACTAAATTGCTGAAGGCTAACGAAACAACGTGAAATATAAACGTTGATCTTATTGTTCTTGGCTCGAGAATGCGACATAGCGACTGTTGTAGATGGATTTTTATAGTATTACGTTATTGTGTAGCATAGGTAAATAGTAGTGACCGATTCACAATATGAAGACAGTAAATTCCTAAAGTGAAGGGAAATTCCTTTCGGTGGCACCGAATAATTTAAAACGAAAGCTTTTGCTTCGGCATTTATACTTTTAGCCAAGGGGATTTTAATATTGACTTTGCTAATGAAATTGTTTACAACATTTATGCTCTAATGTACTGTTGAATTTTTAACACCAGGACTTTAGTTCTATTGGTTCAATTCTTCATATGAATATTTTAATGCAATAATTCTTAAATATTAACACTAATGCAAAATTATTGACAATACCGCTACAATAAGGTCATTTCATTATAATAGCTGATGGTAGCGCTAAATAAATATTTAAAATCAAAATCCACAAGCACTAATACAGAGCGTACCCGATCTTTCTTGATTTCATCCAAACATTTTTCTTTTGCTTCAAACAACACCAAAGTTTTACATTGCAGAATTTGGCCAAGGTCTAATTATGGTGAGAGATTGATAAATCGCAATTCGTTTGAGGTTTCTTTATGATTCTGCTAATTGAAATGTTGCGGTGAATTAACCTATAAACGGCCACTACTGCCTTCCCTGGAGAAACAGTTTGTAAACTTCTTTCATAGTCAACTGTGCTTGAATCTGTGCTTGACGAATCAGAAATGAAGGCTATCGCCATTGCTCTCCTCTCCTTGGGCCTTGTGGTCCTCTTCCAACAAGCTGCTGCTGCTAAAACCAAAGCTGCTGCTCCTGCTCCTGTTGCTGATGCTGATGCTGAGGAAGACGAGACACCTGCAGTCCCGGCAAAGATCCATGACGTATAATGAACTCATTCAATTTTGAACGTAATGAACTAAATCTCTTGTTTCCACAGGTGGAATGTTCGAGTTTTAATGTAGTCCCATGTTTCACTGGGTGTGGGAAACAAAATGCTATTCCAAACTGTTGTACCTGGAGCTTCCACGGAGTAAAGTGCCAATGTCTGCAGGTTGCATTCGTCAACAAAGTCCCATCGGTTTGTTTTATAAATATGTTTAAAACCATACATTGAACTAAAGCTTTCGGATTTTAAATGCATAGGGGATGTCGCAATTTGCTGAATTGGTCAAGAATCAGTTTGGCTGTGGATTTAAAACGTTCACGCAGACGTTCAAAGCAGTGACAAGCGGAGGGGGCCCAGTTGCAGCTGAGCCAAAAGCTGATGAAGAAGGCGAAGAAGCAGGTGAGGAGCAGGAACGCTAAGGCCCAGAAACCTGAACTGAATCATAAATAGCTAACTCAAGATCCAGCTTTATAAAATGCTGTGGCTTGTGTAATTTTTTCAAAATCTTTGTCATTCATTGGCTTATAAAATTCTTTAATTTGGTGAACATTTATTCAAAGTATTTAAAATAAATACAAAAGTATGATTGGGGTTAAATCGATTGGTGCCAGAGGGTTCTAAATATCAATCAGTATAGTAATTCAAATAATTTTTATAGTAGAGTTATAGGTAATCTATTAGTACTGCTTTATAGACCCGCCCAGCTAAGAATTAACCACACTGACCTTTCAATTATCCAGTTCGTTTGATGTCCTAATTGTGGTAGGGAGATTGAGATTTACAAATGCAAACTTTAGTTTTAGTTTCTTCTGCATTTTATGCCACACTCGACTTACTTCCTTTTGAGTTCAGAATCAATTAACCAAATAGAAAATACGAAAGAACTTGAATCTCAAAATGCATGCTTTCTTAAGAAATCGAATTTCACGTTTGTATGCTTAAGTCTCATTTCTCGAGGTTTTGGAAATTCCGTATTTTTGGCACATTTAAATGCTCCCTGATTCTCTGATTGTCAGCTTTCAAAATTAAAATAAAAATAACTTCTAACTTCCAGAAGCTTCTGGAAATCAACCACATTCTGAAGGTACTTTTTGCAAAAGATTACCACGTGTAGCTCCACAAAGACTATGAAGACCACAGCCTACGATGTAACCTTCTCTTCCCTTTCCTGGACTGATTGCTGAATCATTTAATTAACCAAAACCACAGTTTCTTATTTACTTTCAATCCCTTTAGTGCAAGAATCAAGAGCTTTTAGCTCTCAAAATAATTCAAAGGTTTCTACATTTATAAAAAAAAAGCTTGCTCAATCGGTTTTTATTAAATGAAATGCTTTTAACTGATAAGTTTACAGACATTTCACTCCTTTGCTCAAACTACACTACTTCTCATAGACAGGTTATAAATTATTGATCATTGCCCAAAATATTTTAAACATCTCATTGGTTATGATAATGATCAACTGATAAAGCTCCAATTCCATTAGAATTCAATCGTCTTGAGTTGTTTGCTTCAAAGGAAAAAGTTACTTGTTCAAACACAAACAATTTGACAGAATGATTGTTTTCTCCAATCAAATTATTACACTTGTATATAAACAGTCAGCAAGGAGAAAACAGAAACGATTCCAACACTTACGTGTCTATTAGGACAATGGAAAAAGTCAAAACTGGAATTACTGAATCCCAATTAGTCTCTATTGGGAAGTATGCTTTGTTGGCAGTTCACGTCAACTGTTATTTACCTCTGCACGTGGACAAGTCTAAGGGGAAACTTGTCTTCAATCTTCTGTCCACTGGGTTCATTTTCCAGTGCCTCTCTCACATTTACTTTCTCTTGAATTTTTCTATTCTAATCTTCTTTCCTAAAAACAGGACCAAGACGATTAAGGACTTTGGGTACACTGAAGTAATAATATTGGCTACTTTAAGTTACCTGAGCTTAGGATGTTGTATATTCTTCAGACTATATGGTATTCTTATGAGGAATACAACCGTTGCATTCTGGACGAGCAATGTTAACCTCATCTCCCAGTTCCAGGTGAAAGATGAAAAATATTTGCTCCATATTCAAAGTTCTCTGCGTCGTTCTTTCATCGTAATGCTTGCTGTCGCAGTCTTTTATTTAGTCGTACCATTCTACCACTACTTTCAGAGTGGAAATTCAGAAACACAACTAGATATATACTTTGTACTTCAATTGAGCTTAAATATTATACTTTTGAGTCACTTGGGCATAGGCCTTTGGATTTGCTTTTTCATCAAAATCTACACGAGCCTCTTGAGGATAATCAAAGTGAAACTGCAGGCAGTAGAAAGCAAATTGGGACACATTGAGGAGGAAGTAGGTCGATGCTACACCCTCTACAATTCAGTTGAAGCTCATGTGAAGGAATTCAGCAGCGTCTTCCGAGTGGAATTAATTACGGAGTGCTTACTCGGAGTCCTTTTCATGATCGCTTGTGCATATGTCCTGGNAGCGTCTTCCGAGTGGAATTAATTACGGAGTGCTTACTCGGAGTCCTTTTCATGATCGCTTGTGCATATGTCCTGGCCGGGTCTCTATTTATCGGCGGTCTTTACAGCTATGTCTTTGAGCTAGTTCCAGTGATCATGTTTGGGAAGCATTTGTACGACATTGGAACAAACGGCAGTCAGCTAACTAGTTCAGCCTTGGAAATTGAAGATGAAATCCACAGACTTTTTGCGGATCGCGGGGTGAATCTGCACTTTGGAGTTCGACAGCAACTGCAAATGTTTGCGGCAAAGATCAGCTCCAATCCGCCACGGGTTGATGCTGCAGAGTATTTTGTCTTTGACAGGAAGATGATCACCACAGTAAGAAAACAAAGGGGAATGTACCTATGCGAACTTCGGAATTAATGTTTTCATTTACAGATTTTGTCCACAGTGACGACTTATTTGATCATCCTCATCCAATTCCACTTGGCAGAAGCCAAACCCATAGGAGGAAATTCAACCGCAAGCTAAATAGAAAAGAGTGAAGAGTGTATGAGCGAATATTAGAGTTAACATTAATGGAGTTGATATTATTAGTTTAACTTTAAAATACGTGTTGCTACAAGTTAAAGCCAGTCTTTATTAAGGTTTAAAATTACTTAGTATTCTTGCTTATAAATTAGTAATTCCGAAGCACGGGACTGAACAGCGTAGTAAAAGAAATACGAATTGGAAATAAAAATTAATCTGAACACTTCGAATGACTCGTGTAAATAATTGAAAGCTCTCCAGATTGACATTGAACAGTAAATTGAAGGTTGCCAGAGTGCGTAATGCGGATTAGATTTTGGTCTGAAATCTAAATAACAAGCCTTCAAGATTAAATACTGCAGGTGAAACAGAATAGATTTATTTGGTCTGCTATCGTATTCTCTGTTCTAACAGAAATGTTGTACATCTGCAAAATATTAATATTTTCCTCGTTTGTAAACAGATTTGGAGCAAATCTGTTACTAAATCTCAAAGATTTTGAACTGGAAGCAGTAAGGATACTGGTAGATAGAAATCAAAGCACTCATTTGGCATATCTTCAAGGAGGTGCACTGGAAGATGAAA
>VNWY01001936.1:0-10162 GCA_009869845.1 Pseudachorutes palmiensis
CTAGCTAATTTTCAGAAACTTGAAGAGCTATTGGTGACTTATGGGAAAATAGTGTCGACATCAGTAACACCATTGAAGTTTCCGAGGCTGACCAAACTCGAACTCCGTGAAACTTCAATTAACCTCACTTCCTTACTGTTCTCATCTGCTGCAGAAATAGTTTTGAACGATGTCACTTTTATAAATGGCTCGTACCAAACACTCCTTCAGGAAATGAATATCACAACTCTCAGCATCAGCGCGGGTGACCCGGTTTTTGACATTTCAATCTTGCTTTCGTCATCTTCTACCCTGAGGGATTTGTCCTTGAGGGATTTGATTGTAACTCAAAGCACAAACGTTGCACTGGAAAGTGTTGAAAAGCTCACGCTATTCAAGACTACACTAGATGCTTCTTTTATTAACGAATTTCCTACAACGTTTCAAAATGTAAAGGAATTGTCACTAAACGGAGATCTACCAAAGGTATTCCTTGGACAAATCCTCCTTTCAAATGTTACTTCTATAACATTTGAAGAGTTGCCATTCTTTTTGGATCCAGAAGTGACCACTTTCTTGTCTACCATGGGGGTTCCACTCTACCTTGACACTATCAGAATTACAAAGGTCAACGGCTCATGGACTGACTTGAGTGAACCAACAGGGTTTCAAAACAATGTTTGGCTTCGAGATGCTACATTCTATTTCTACTACTTTGGAGCTTGTGTAATAGCTGGATGTGGCGTTGTTGGAAACTTATTGACCCTAGCTGTGCTTTCAAAAAAGTGTATGCAAAGTTCTGTAACTTGTGTTCTCATTGGATTAGCAATTGCAGACAGCCTTGTTCTCGTCTGTTACATCCCATCTATTCAACTATGTGGGGTTAAACTTGTGACACAAGTACTCCGTTTCGAAGGTGTTCTTTCATTCTTTGGGTCCCAGTTTGTCTACAATGATATCGAACTTAGCAGTCAGAGACAAAGGCTTTTCTTCTACCCGCTAAGTAAAACAGGTAAGGAAGATTCCAATTACTCAAATATTGTAAACTTAGTTTTATGTATTTTATAGCCAGCACGCTGTCAGTTTTTGCAACAGTTGTCCTCACTCTTCAGCGATACGTCGCCGTTTGCTGGCCGTTGAAAGCAAAATCGTTGATTTCAATTAAAAGATCAATATCTGCTCTCCTTATTATGTTCTTGGTGTCAATCTTCTTAAACCTTCCCAGATGGTTTGAATCATCAGTCATTCGAGTTATTCCTGATACTGACCCTGCAGTTGATCGGAGTACATATTTCCTCCAATTCTTCAAAAAGAATGGAAACATCCTCCGAGAAAGATATTACATGGAATACTACCAGGGATGGTTTTGTATTACAATCATCTATGTCATTCCAGTAGTCCTGTTGTCAGTACTCAATTTCCTGATTTGGCGTGAGGTATATGACTACCAGCAACTTGATTGGCTGATTATAACCATAACTTATTTTTGTGTAGCTAAGGATCTCCACTCGTAGACGGAGTGTAATGTCAAGGTCCTCAACAAAAACAAAAGAGAAAAAAGTTGACCAGAATCTACAAGGAGTGACAAAGATGTTACTAATAGTTGTCTTGGTTTTCCTCATTTGCAGTATTATGAATGGCCTTACTGTCATTTATTGGGTGTCGTATAGAGGAGTTGAACCATTGGAAACCGAATCCATGACTTTATTTCCACTTATGTTCAACTCTTCAATCAACTTTGCCATTTATGCAGCAATTGGCAAAAAGTTTAGAAGGACACTAGTTAGAATGATGCCAAAGTGGCTTAGAATGCAACAGAAATGAAGCTACAGAACCATCATCATGTCAAATCTCAACATATGCAACACAATAATTGCAATAATAAACTTTGGAATTGAAGAATTTTAATTTAAAAACAAAGTTGGATTTTGATGGTTTAGTCAGAATCGGAACTTGCAGAAGATGAGTCTGATCCAGAAGCGCTGTCTCTTCGATGGGTTAAACATTTTACACAAACTCTTGTACTCATTGTAACCTTGCTATGACACTTCCCGTCATGATTCTTCTTGTATTCGCATTTATGTTGCCTCTTCTTATGGCATCTAAATTAGACACAAAAGTAATTAATTAGTTCTATTAATTTTGAACTTTTTGAACAAGAGACAAACTAACCTGTCACACTTGTAAATTCGACACATCCTCTTAGCACAGATAAGACTTTGAGCAAAGCGAAAATGAAGAGGGATTTCTTGCAGTGTAAATTGAATGATTTGAATTGAGTCAAACATCCATCTATATAGCTACAACAGAACACTACAAAATGATTAGATACTGAATAGTTTTTCCTGGACTTCCTGCGTAGATTACAACTATCAGTTTAAAAATTTCCCAATTTTAAATCACCGGATGGATTAATCAGAGATACGAATTCACTTTGAGGTTACCGATTTACTATATGCGCTAATTAGACAGCACCGTAGCCTAAATACTGAGTTTGCGCTTAGCTCATACTTTTTTCGTAATCATCTTCTGGTTAAGAATGCGTCATTTGCAATGACAGGTCCTTTTTAGTTGGAAAATATTCACATTTCCGGTGGAATAAATTGAATGGACACATGCTTTGAATAAGTACCCTTGTTAATAACATAATCTGAGAAAAACTAATGCCAATTGCAATTGCACATGAAAGTTTGCCGTATTTTGACAAACGTTTACAAGAATGTGCTTATCCAGTGATAACCTTAGGAAAGAGGTGCTTCATTTTACGTTAGTTTTAACAGTGTATTTTATCACATAATTAGTTGCTATGTTACATTTGATAGATTAACTTAACCCTTCCCCAAAAGATACAAAAGGTTATGCTCAGACGCTGAAACAAGTTCAATTCAAGTACTCTCAAAAATTTTTAATCAGTTAATAATAAAAAAAATAGAATTAACTATAATCCAGTGTGACAAACATTTTTATTTTCAAGGTACGAATATAGTACCATTAGAATTCCATACATTCTTTCCAAAAGTACACCTCATGAATCCAGATTTTCATGGGAAATCATTTATTAAAACCACATTAATGTCAGTTTAAATGCAATGAGAACTTGCCGAATAAACGAATAACCCAGAATTATAAGCCTTTTATCATCTTATCAGAATCTGCAATCCTAATTGCTCATTTGCTTTATCTATGTTTAATATCAGTCTGGTCATTGGAAGGCCATTTAAATGCGGTACTTAATGACACCTTTTTATGCTTAATTTATTCTGCAATAGTTAATAATTCACAACCACATTTACAAAATGCAGAACATCGTATATATTTTTTTGATTTTCTGTCTCTTAGCAATTTCCTTTCAATTTGGAAGGAGTACTAATCTTCCTTGTATTAAAAGAGATTTTGGAAAATCAAGTCACGTTTGCGTTTGCAATTCAACTTATTGCGATACTGCCGAACCATTGGGTGAAATTGAAAAGAATAAATTCCTCCATGTCGTCTCTGCAATTAACGGACTTCGATTTGAGACTACTGTCAATGACTTTGGAACCGGTGAAGGTGGAGAAAGCAGAGCTCAGCTTGTGATTGATAGGAAAGTAACTTATCAAAAGATCATTGGATTCGGAGGTGCTTTTACTGATGCTACTGGAATCAATTTGCTCAAACTCCCAAAGGATTTGCAGGACACAATTATTCGGTTTGTTAAAACTAACTATTTACAAAGCATTTAATTGGAAATACTTTTTAGGGCGTATTTTGATAAAACCGGATTGGAGTACAACATAGCAAGGATTCCAATTGGTGGGGCAGATTTCAGCGATCGTGCTTACAGCTTGGATGATTTGGACTCTAGTCATCCATCCTCAACTGATCCTGAACTGACTTACTTTTCTCTTCAAGAAGATGATTTCAAGTACAAGGTATGAATGGAATTCTTAGAATTCTATTAGAATGTGGAATTCATGGAACTTTCTTTTCAAAGATACCGTACTGTCAAGAGGCTCAAAAACTACGGCCTGATTTGAAGCTATTTGCAAGCCCTTGGAGTGCACCAACTTGGATGAAAAACAACGGAAAGTTTACAGGGTTTAGCCATCTATTGCAAGAATTTTACCAACCGTGGGCAAACTATTTCATTCGATTTTTCGAAGAGTATGAAAAGCATGGGATCAAATTTTGGGCTGTGACTCCCCAGAACGAGCCAAATCACGGGCGTATTATTCACGGAGCTTGGAACAGTATGGGTTGGAATCCAACGCAGTCAAAGGAATTTATACAAAGGAATCTTGGACCTACGTTGAGGGCTTCA
The DNA here is from genome assembly GCA_009869845.1 of Pseudachorutes palmiensis. NCBI lineage: Eukaryota > Metazoa > Arthropoda > Collembola > Poduromorpha > Neanuridae > Pseudachorutes > Pseudachorutes palmiensis. Next base: position 4,280 of record VNWY01001936.1, read on the forward strand.
AAATATAACAACACCAAAATCATCATGATGGACGACCAAAGGACTGCTATCGCCCGTTGGACCGATACGGTGAGTTACTCGTATTTAGTTAAATAAGCATAATATATTAAAGCATAATATATTTGAACATTCATTTTTTAGATCTTGGGTGACGCAGAATCGGCTCAGTTTGTAGATGGTATTGGTTTGCATTGGTATGCGAACTTTCTCGCCTCCCCATCCGTTTTGGACAAGGCCCATGAGTGAGCTTACCTTTGAATTCAATTTTTTTAAGTTTAATTTAGAACAACTTTCGTATTCTAATAGCAAGTTCCCAAACTACTTTATGCTCAACACAGAAGCTTGTACTGGATACATGCCTGGGGCTAAGGCTGTAATCCTCGGTAGCTGGGAGCGTGCTGAACGATATGCCCACACTATCATCGAAGATTTGAACCATTGGCTGTCTGGATGGGTCGAATGGAATCTTGTTCTTGACATGAGTGGAGGGCCAAACTGGGCTGGAAATGAAGTTGATTCGCCAATCATTGTGGATGCGTAAAGTCAAACTAAAAGTTTAAAAAAAGTCAAAACTAAAACCTTTTGTTTACAGGGACGCTAAGGAAGCATACAAGCAGCCAATGTACTACGCACTTGGACACTTTTCCAAATACCTGACAGAAAATTCGGTCAGAATTTCTCACACGGGGGAACGACTGAAATCACTGGAAGTCTTATCTGTGCTTCGCCCCGACAATAAAGTTGTTTTGGTCATCTTCAACGGGTAAATACAAAAAAAACAATTGTTACCAAAACTGAATTTCTAATGCAAAAACAGGGGCAGGAAAGGAGTTCCGCTGAAGATCCAAGACACAGAGGAGGAAGGACACATCTTATTGGATATTGGAGCACATTCGATTCATACGATTGTTTATTCCGGACATTAAAAATAAATATGTGACTAAAGGTTCACGGGAAAGTTGCTTTGTGACCTTTTCAACTTTTTCAATCTTACGCCTTGCAACAGAAATGCCAATTAACACTTGAAAACATGAAACCTCCTCAGATATACTTTAAATGAGGATAAGTTTGATATATTCCCAGCATGGTTAACTCGTATTCTACATACTGTCTGAAACTGTTAACTTGGAATGCTTTATCTAGCCAAAGTAAAACTATAGTTAATCAATCTTTCAATTTTTTCGTGCATCAGCTCATTTTTATTATCGTTGTTTTCCAAAGTTAGCTTTAATTTTAAGATCTTATAGTCTTCGCGGCGAAGTTCTAAACAAGTTCTTGGTGTTGCTAGGATGTAACCATGGTTGGTTGACGCATGCCCATTCGAGCTGCTACTCTTTTAAGCTTTTCCTTCCTCTTCTTGCTCAATCCAGAACGTGATGAAGCCAGGAGGAAGCCGCTGTAGCCCTTGTCGCCAAAGCAAAAGGTCCCAAAGTCAGCCGTTTTATCAATCCAAAGCAACCTGTACTTCCATGACCCGTCTCCAAGGATGGATTCTGCGTGTGAAGCTTTTCTCATAGTGCTGGGGTCACTGCTTTCATTTGTCTTCCTTCTTGGGTCGCTTGGGTCTCTGTAGCAAAATGTAGTATCGTCTTCCCTGTGGATTTGGCATTGGGAAATTGCAGTTTTGTCTCCGGCCGTCCATACCTTCCTTGTGATTTTATCACCACTAAACGTATTCACAAAGTTTAGAACTGAGAATGTGTTTCTGAATTCTTCATCGTTACTAATCAACTCCTTGTTTCCCAGTCTGAGGTAAATGAAATCAACTACCAATTTCGATCCCAGTACAAAGTACCGTTTTTGGGCAAACTGACGCTTCCTGACTTCTGTGAACTTAATACCCTTGCCTATGCATTTGCAATTATTGCACTTTGGATCACGAACACCTTTCCAAGACCAGTCGTTCTCACTTTGAGCAATGGTGATAAATAAACCAACGAAGATGAACTGAATCCGTGCCAGCAGCATTGGAAAAGTTATGTCCTCGAGATTCAACAATTTGAGTCGGCTTCGACAACGAATTAACTGAAATCACACACTCTGCGGGAATGATTCTGACTCAATTAAGAGTTCATATTGCAAGTCTGCAAGAAAGTAAATGAGTTCTTTGAACCTTTTTCCTGGATAAATGTCTGTGTTTTAATTCTTCATTAACAAAGGACGGATATTCAAATGGGAGACAATTGGGAGTAGTTTCGGGATTACCCGCCCAGCGTGTGTTGAATACGAAATGTAATTTCAACACTTTTTCTAAACTAAAGTCCCCTCCGAGTCCTTGAACCAGGGTAGCATATAGGCCTCTAGCCAATCTTTGTTTTAGAATTATTTCATTTATTTTTCATTAATGCATCATTCATTCATTCATCTGGTTCAATTAGGCCTGAACTTTAGCCTAATTAAACTTTGTCTTTGTGAACTGTTGAACTGAAGATAACCTTGGGAGTCGTTAATAATTGCTAAGTAGCCGTTATTCATTTTTTGATGAAGCTTTTGTTCGCAGTTGAGTGGTGTGGAATTTCCTGATTTCCTGTTGAAATGAGTTTGATTCAGAGGAATTTGACTTCAAAGAAAGATGAAAGGTAACGTATAGTTACATTCAACCGGAAATCTATGGAACTCGAATTACTCTTTAATACGTTTTACTTCACAAGATCAAATTGTTAGCAACCCTTGGCAAGGTTGGGATGAAAGTTCAATGTACCCAAGGTTAAAGATAGTTGATTTATACGTGGGCAATATGAGGTGCCAAGGTTTCTGAAATAAACCCGACGACGTCTTACAATCATCGGCATTGAAGTTTCCACGGACACTTGATTGAGGCGCTTTCAATTGAATTTTCTTCACCATGTCCTTGGAAATAAAGTTATTATGCTCATTTTCTATTCTTTACAAAATTCAATCCAATTTTTGCAACTTTTCTTCTTCAAACTGAATCTCTGACTGAAGTTTCTTAAAGAAATAAGGAAGCTTCTGATTGGTTAATTTCATTTACGGATTTTAATTGTCCATAGAATAAAACCGAGTTTAAATTAAATTAAGTACAAAAGTTATGAATTCTCTTGAAATGAACGTGAAATGCTTAAAATTTTTATGAAGTTTCGACCATTCCTTTCCTGAATGAATTGCTAAAGTTCCACAGTCTTGGGCTTGTTCTTGATGACGGAGGAGAGACTCCTTCGAAGCTACTTTCACTACTACTGTCCGACTGATTCTTTTCCTTGATTGTCAATTTCCCAAGACGGTGGAGGATCTTGGACATGGAAAACTTTCTCTTTGATTGAGCCGGTTTGATGAGTGCATTGACAACGGAACCGAATGTGCGATAAACTTCGGATGAGTTTTCTGCGACTGAAAGTTCGTAGAATTGGACCCGAAAGTCCATTGACAAGTTGATCCCTTCCGATCGTTCTACTTGGCGACAGTGCTCGAGATCAGACTTGTTGGCTACAAGGACGACTGGCGTCGGAGTTGTGAGAGTGGAAAGCCTTGTTAAAGCTTCAGTTGCGAATTGAAATGATGTCCTGTCTGTAACCGAGTAGACAAGGACAATGCCATCGTTAGGATCGGCCATTGGCATCGTGGCTGTGGAAATGTCAACAATTTCCAACTCCAGGTGGGAGTTGTCGAGGAATCTCTGATGGTAGATCATATCTAAAAAAGAAAAAGATTCAAATGCATTGCTCATCTCGTTATAGTTGGCTCCTCTAAAGGATTTTGCAAAGATTCCAGAGTTTGAACGACAGGTCTTTGTTATTCAAAACAGCTGCCTTCTTCCTTCTCTCTTGAAACAAAGCAATTAAATCGGGAATGTTCTACCAAAATATTTGCTTAAATCCCAGATGCAAATGATGTTGTGATCATAAAATTTAATAGTAAATATTTTCAACAGCCTTCCAAAGTGGTCTAACGATGAATGGATTTTGAAGGTTTTGTTTTCGAGGTGACAACTCAAGATCCTAAAGCCTTGTGTCATCAAAATTCTGAAGGTTGTTTTGTAAAGCTCCATTAAATCAAATGCAAAGTAAATCCACAAGGACAACGTGGTAGGCGTCAAAGTGAACACAATAAAAATATTCGGGTTTTGGGGATTTGGATTTGTAGAATTTGGGATGAGATCCAAGAATCATTTGATTCAACGTCGCCTCGGCGCCCTCCTTCCTAATGCTAAGGACATGATTTCATTCATCCGCGAATCTATTCCAAGAGAGTTCACAAAAAGAAAGAAGATTCGCAAATGGATAAGATTCCAATGCATATAAGAGACGAGAGGCGCCAGACTGGCGACAATAAGGAGAAAACCTTGTGCAAAATATACTGCAATGTGCAAGGGGACACTTTTTTCAAAGGAATGGCCGAAATATCTTCAAATGGCGACATTCCGTGTTGGATTAAATCCTAAACTTCTAACATGAAGTTCTAACATGAAGACAACTCAATTTCCTAATGTGACGACCTTCGTGATCATGAAAGTTATCCGGAAATGTAATTGGTTTTTGTAAAATCTTTGCCAATTCCTTTGTTCTTGAAGCCATTTCGTTTTATTCTTAAAAGAAGCTTACCTGTATTTGAGTTGTATTCCCCGATATATCGCTTTGTCAAGTACCGTACTGTCAGGGCTGTAAATGATAAAGAATAAAATTATTAATTTGAATTCCAAGTATTAAAGTGAAAGTATTAAAGTGAAAGTAAAGTTGAGTTTTTTACCTGTTTTCCCTACATGTTTTGCCCCTATGACGAATATCCGGACTTTCCCTTTTCCGTCTGCTGACTTCATATTTGATGTATTGTCTAACAATACCATGAAGGAGGTTGTGATTTGAACGGTTGAAGCCGATAGCTTCTTTTTAGAACTTTTGATGTTAGCTGTTTGTGTGTCTGATGAAGACTGCGGTTCTGTAGGGAGTTGTAGCGGGTTAATATCCGAATGACCCAAGTTAGAAATCCGGATTGAGGAAGAGAAGGGTGGGCGCATGGCGTCAGTCCTCCTGATTTTAATGTCTCTTGGCAGAACGTATTAGTACACTTCCAAAGCCAGAAAATAAAAGCACCACAGAGAATTCGTGAGGCTCCATTAAAGAAAATAATTTGCATCTTTATTCAATAGAGCGGTGGTTTACGCGGCACACTTTTTCAGACACGGGTGAAAGCAAATTGGCAAATCTCGGCTGGATTCATCCGGATTTAAGAAGAAATCCTGGAGTGTCTGCTTTCTTTTGTTACACGAGTCAAGGGCCCACACGAGCCAAGGGCTACACGAGCTTTCTTTAATTCACAATTGTGCACATTAGACATGTTAGATCATAACTGGAATTTATTTAATTCCTAAGAAATGCTTTGAAGATGAAAGAACACGGGGCAGTGAAAGCGTGGAGGGCGGGTCATTCCTTCTTTCATGCACTGACATCAAAGCTCCAGCGTGTCTAGAATGGATGAAAGTTGCACTTGTGGACGTTCACTGCCCTCGTTCAGAGTTCGAGGTCAGGGTATTAATGAACTCCGCATGGCCATCATTCATCATCACTTGTCACAAACACTTATGTTTCCCTTCCATTGGGTTCCCAATGGCATAAGCAAATCTTGGTTTATCCTATCAACACCTTTACACCTGTCACTTTGAGGCTGGAATTATTTCCTTGGGTGAACAACACTGGCGTACATTCCTCATTAATATTGATGACGTGTGAACTACAGACGTCCTAAAGGGGTGGGAAGGTCGTGACAAGGATTGGAGGCTATAGTGGTGGTGTCACTGAACCTTTGTGGTGACGGAATGACAAATAAAACTACGGAAGCGTATTCGGGCCAAGCTACCTGGCAGGTCTGCTCCCTGGCAGGCCTCTACTTGCTACTTGACAGGCCACTACCTGCTCCCTGACAGCACAC
>VNWY01001937.1:0-10161 GCA_009869845.1 Pseudachorutes palmiensis
ATTGATAATAATTTGCTTTACTTACTTTGAGTTGTTGATAACTTCATTTAGTGCATGCTGTAGTTCCTTTTCTTGTAGTTTGTGAATATTCAATTCCAAAGCGTATCCTTGTTTCACTGCTTCTTTGATGTTTGTATTCTGGTCAAAGTAGACTGGGAAGCCAACAAGAGGAACTCCTTTAGAAACAGCTTCACATGTACTGAACTGCCCACCGTGGGTCAAAAATGCCTTCAAATTCGGGTGCCCTGTGAAAAATAAGATTAAATCGTAATATTACGATAGAATTAGTAGAATAGTTTCATAAGGTTATCTTGACTTACCCAGAATATCTTTTTGTGGAAACCATTTTGCCACCATTACGTTTGGAGGCAAGTTAGGCAAGTCCTCGTCTCCTTCCCACTTCCATAGAACCTTTTGCTTCAATTTCGAAAAGACTCGAATGAACGTATCCCTCAGTTGAGGAGGAATATGTTTCCCCTGCACAATTGTTCCCAAGCTGAAATAAATGAAGCCATGAGGAGCGCTTTGCTTGCTCACAAACTTTTCCAAATTTTCAGGCAATGGATTTGGCTTTTCCAAATTCAAGCCTCCCACTTCCACCACATCAGGCAATAGAGGGCGTTGGTAGTTTATGGCAAAGAAACTGTTGATTAAAACTAAGCTAACACGGTCTTTCCTAATGTCCTTGACACCCCGGTAGTTTTCTCCATTAGGCAAGTGACGACGGTAGACACTTTCAAGCAAAGGAACATACGAAAACTCGTCTGCAATATTCAGTGCAGCGTCAATCAGGAAATTGTGAACTTTCTCCAAGAATGTCATGCGGTCAGTGTACGGCAGAGTGCTTGACGGAATAAACGATGGTGGCTGATAAGTTCCAAAGGGCCGCAAGAAATAGCTAGGAGCGGCGTATGAGGTACCGAGGATTATGCTTGAGTTAAACTTATCCGCCAGTCCATAAAAGCACTGGTGAAATAAAATCGGAGTGATAATTAAATCAAACTTTTTTCCATCCGAAAGAACATGTTTCTTGAATTCTTCGTGCTCGTAAACTTTCTCACAAAACGATGCAAAGTGGGCCATGGGAAAGAAAATTGAAGACATGTCCATACCCAGTTCATATAGTTCAAAAGGGTTGCCATATTCGCCATAAATTTCTTCGTCAGTCAGTGGTACAACTTGAATTACATTTTTGTTAAATTTTCCAGCCTTGGATGTAACGTATGTCAGCTGGTGACCACGTTCGGATAGCTCTTTTGCAATTGGAATAAAGAAATTAGACTCGCTTCCTGTACACAAGGGAGTAAGGAACAGGATATTTGCTGCCAGTGATTGGTGCTTCGATATGAGGACGAATAGTAAACACAATTGCAGTTTCAAATGCAACATGGCTGGAAATAAATTGTGCGGTTGGACTCTTGGTCTGTGACTGAATTCCATAAGATCTTTCAGGCGCAACCTTCAGTCTTAATCACTTCATTTTTTCCATGTAAGCTTAATGTCTTTTTATTGATATGGACACTTGTCTGTGAATTTATTTTAATCTCTCAACTCTTCTGAGACTCCATATGCAGTGCTCTTGGCACTATTCAAACATACACTTGATGCTTCATTCTACCGCAAAAAAAACGAAAAGAACAAAAAAAGCATTGCGTCAATAATGTCCATGAGTTCTACTTATCTGTTCACAATGACAAGGACCAAAGGAGTTTATAGGCAAACTGAAATGCCCTTTTCATTCAGAATATTTTGGATGAGTTCTGATCTTGATTAGAACCATTCTTCCATTAGTTGAATGTAGCTCAATGTAAGTAAACTCTCACAAAGTGTATTGGAAATATGCACGTAAAGGTATTAGGATATAGTCGCAACTATTTTATTTTAGATTTTAGATTTTTCAATTTTATTTTATGTTAGTTAGCCTCATCCAAAGCGTTCAAGATGAGTTTTTGATTTTGCTTAAGCTTGTATCCAGCTGCGTTCAAGTTTCCCATGACGGAGTCTGTGACTTGAACAGGGAGTTTGTTGATCATTTGTTTAACATGGAGGACGGCGTTATTGTAATGTGCACGCATCAGAATATAATGAATATCAACGAATCCCTGGTTAAGAATCTCGTCCTGGATCATGTTCTTGAGAGTATCCAACTGTTCATACAAAAATCCCATTTGGGCGTTCAAATAGTTTGACACGATCACCGCAGTTTCTTGGTCAGCTTCAAGAACTATTTGCTTTGTGTCGGAAAAAGCGTCCATGATGTCAGTATATGATTTCTCATGGAGTTGTCCAATCTTTGCCCAATCAATTCCAACCTCTAAGGAAACAGAAAAAAGGTGAAATATTTTAAATTGTTTGCAATTACTGGACTTTTACTAGTTGGGAAGGCAGATACAGCTACGAATAGTGCGCAGAGTATGACAAACCCGGACTTCATAGTTGCTTGTAAGTTGGAAGAGTGGAATTTCAAAATGTACGATTGATGTTGTGAACAAACTTGTGATTTGAAGGATCATGTCCAATTTATACATGGTAGTTAAGGATCTAGGAATTTACGTAAGTGATTATAATTAAATTATATCAGAGGGCAGCTGCCCAATTAACTCTGAAAGTCATAAACACTCTACAAATTAGAGTATCTGCGTACTATGTTATGTGAACGCTTTGTCCATGTGCATTGTCCATGTCCTTACCTACTATCATTTTGAAGCATAAAATAAAGGTACTAAAACTCACGTTTTAGATGTTGGTCAATTTGTCTGAATCTAATTCCCTAAGTCACCTTTGAACTTAGCCCAGCCTAACAGACAATTATAATCCAAACAAGGCCGGATTATAATTTGGTGGTTGATGATGGATTGATTGATGATTCCTGATTGAGTATAGTTTGTCTAAGTGGAGAGAGCTTGACCTTATTTGGAGATTATCGCTGCGCTACTATATTACACCATGTCTCAACGACCCTGTTTTTAACACTTCAAGTGGTCTTAAACACTTGAGCCAAGTTGATGCCGGTTTTTCCACACCGTCCCACAATTTGTCATCAGTCTAGAGGATAATCTCTGATCCACTTGCACTCTCGTTTTTGAATTTGATGAATACCTGTTCGCAAGCTGTCAGACAAGTGAGATTCAAGCGCTTTGTTATGGAAGGCCATACCTGGAATGTCCACTTTATTCATTGTGTTCAAGATACAAAACCAGGCCCTTGAACAACGTACCCCTTTGCCTGTTTTTGTTATTCCATTAGTTTGCAAAGCCTGTTAAACAAAAATTTTTCTCAAACTTGAGGAATTTTTGGTTTTATTTCGTCAAAATAGATTGCGGATTTTTAAAATCATGAACATTCCTCACACTCATTTGAAAATTTTTTATACATATAATCAAGATAAGATTGTAATTGGATTTTATTAAAAATTTCTTTAATTGCAATTAGGTTAATCAAACATACTGGTAATGAAATTCCTCTTTCCGGTAGATCAAGGAAAACAATTAATTGAGGAAGGTTTTGCAAAACAAAGGCAAGTCGAAGCCCAGAATTTGGAAAGGAACCTTGTAGGAACTATTGTGCACAAATTAGCTCTACGCTGAAGCCAGTTGTAAAAATGCTTCGAGCATCCATTCTACTACTTCTAGCAGTACTCGCAACTTCTGTTTCTATTGGATTTAACTCAAACGTATGAATTGACAAACGACCCTCTCCTTTGTACAGCACTGAGATATTTAATTTAATTTAATTTTTTTTAAGGCAACACATCTCTACCTAGCAGGAAATTCAACAGATCCGAGTACTTTGCAGAACATTTCAATACTAGACGACGACGCTGGATGCCAGCTAGAATATTTTAGTTTGGATTTTGTGAAGGTGGATCGTACTCTTCTAATCAATCACCTTTGGAATTGCCAAAGACTTAAATCTATTGTGTTGGCAAACATAATTTGGGAGTGGGACGAGAACACTGAAGAAAAAGTTTATCTGCCTAAAGTGGAATCATTTGAATTCAAAGCTATTAACAGATTCAATACATCCCAAGATATAGAATCCATTTGCTTCTTCAAAATGGAACCAAGTCCAGAAGAGGGAATAAATGTGCTGAAAACTTTGAACTTCCATGTCGAATTGTATATCAGATCAGGGCATTTGAACTTTACCAGGAACAGTTTAGATGTTGATGACGTCGACGACTCGGCAATTTGGGAATTGCTACATCAAGACTGGCTCCAATTTCACGAAGTGAAGATAACGGACTGTTTCCTGGATATCAATCTCGTCAAACTGAAATTCGCAAAAGAAGTTATTTTGGAAAGGAACGAAATTATAAACGGCAATGTTGCGAGTGTTATCCGCAAAGCCGATTCAGTGGAAGAAATTAGAATTGATCTAAGAACAGCAGAACAGCTAAGAACAGAAGCGATTGACTTGTCACTCCTGCCAAGTAAAACCTTGCTGTCAATTACTACAAAAGGTTTGAGCTGGAGGTGGAGTTCAATTGGGCAAATATACTTTCCCAAGCTCTTACACCTTGAAATTTCGAAAGGTGACATCGACCTAAAGCTCTTTGATGCACCAAATCTTCAGAAACTGATACTGACTGACATGTACTGGTGGGATTGGAATATGGAAAACGTCAATGGGCGAATGCAAGACCTCCAAACTATGAAAATTGACTGTACTAATATAAAGTGTCCTGTGATTGACTTATCAGCAGTCCCCTCATCTGCCTTGGAATACTTGAGGTTGTCATCTGCAGAAATCGTTGTGAGTAATCCAAATACGACATTCGAGCAACTCCGGACGATTGAGTTAAGAGGCAACACAGGATATGAAAGCACAAATGTCAGCACTCTGTTTCCTTCAGTTTCCAACGTTACACTTGAAATATTAGATGCAACTCAACCTGGAATTTTTACCAACCTAGCATCGATGGACAGAATTCATCTCATCGAAGTTGAGATTCCAAATTCCACAAAGAACGAAATGGTAACAAACTTTTGGTTCATTGTTAACACAACAATGTCGCATGAACGACAGGAGGTTGAGCTACCTGTGACTGTAACATTCAAAAGGACCAATCACCAGTGGGAAGGTTTGTTACCTTTAACATTTGTTTAAGTTCATGTGGAATTTATAATATTTTATACATTTTAGAATCCTTTGGTGGCTACACCGTGTCTACCTCACGTCTGCCTCCAAACACAACTTCTGACCTTCCAACCTTCTTTCTATTCTTTCACGTAATAGGCGGCATTGGTATCCTTTGCAATTGCCTATGTGCAGTTGTTCTGACGCAGAAATCAATGCGGAGTTCAACCAGTTACATCATGTTGGCATTGGCATTCTTCGATTCGCTGTACCTCTTGACAGTCGTTTTCACTCTATTTGAATACTACACTCCTTTATACAGTGCAAGGAAAGTCAACAGTTACTTTGCCTATCCTTTGAATAAAACAAGTAAGAAATTTTTCATCATCTGTCATACCCTGTTCTCGCCTCCATGAATTCGGTTTTCTTTTTTCCCAAGGGTTTTGTGCATTAAAGATTAAACATTAAAAGATTAAAAAGATTAAGAGTGTATTACATAAATGTATTTTGAGTAATCAACATTCAATCAACTAAGATTTTAAATTCCAAGTTTTTGTGCAAGCCAAGTACAGTGGAGTATGGAGGCGAGAACATTGTTATAATTCAAATTAAGTTCATACTCTTTTTTGATATGAAAGATGTTACTTTTCAGGCTACTTTGGTTCAATATACACCACCCTTTTGATTACGGTGGAGAGGTTTGTCGCCATGTGCTTCCCACTTCGTGTATCATCCATCTTCAGGATTTCACGCACTGTTCGTTACATTGCGTGTGTTGCAGCATTATTTATTTATTTGCAGTGCTCTTCAACATACCAAGATGGATTGAATCTCATGAATTGAGTTATCCTGCTTCTTCGCGATGGTGGGGCGGAAGTGATCCAAAGTTGTTGCACAGATACGAAGCCTATGCATTCATTTACCAAATTATTCTTTGGTTCTTTTTCGTCTACGTTCTCCCGTTCCTCTCCATTATAGGCTTGAATGTCACGATTTGTTGTCAGGTGAGTTTGTTACATTAATCAAAGTTTAATTAATTCCTTTATATTTTGCCATATCTTCAGGTGTGCAGAGCCGTCAGAAGAAGACGAAATATTTCCACTACCAATGACAGCAACGAGAAATCTTTGACAAGAGCTCTCCTCGCAGTTGTTTTTGTTTTCCTCGTCTGCAACGCACTCAACGCTCTGATCACTTGGTATGTAATATCTATAGGAAGGATTTCAATTTCAGTAGGAACTGAACCTAAGAGATTTGAGTTGTTAGCTTCCTTGCCGATAATTGTAAACTGCTCTGTAAACTTCATCTTGTATTATTTCATGGGTACAAAATTCAGAAATGTGTTCAAAGCGTGGATCCAAGCCAGATGGAATTCAATGTGGAAGAAACAGAACAGGTTGGGAGAAAATGTTCAAACTCGTACCACCCCTGTTTGAAGGAAAATTGGAACAGCGAGGGTAAAAAGAAATTAAATTGCTAGTTAAATGTGTTCTTCAAATCTTAAAGTATAAATTAGCACTTTATGTTGCAGAGGATTATTTATTTCCTTAACGTTTTCACATTTTATTATAACATAGGAATTAGAGTCAACAGCAGGTACTTATCGCTCTACATTTAGACTCTAATTTCCGAGTTCATAATCTTAGTGTACAATTTGTTATCAAGCGGAACATACTTTCCCTTTGACAGAAAATAAATGTTGTCAGAAACTTTAGCCAAGTCGAATCCTTCTGCTTGGAGGTCAGTCTTCTTCACTTTGTAAGTTCCTGAAAATAAATCAAAATTGTAATTTCCAAGTAAAGAATAATTTTAGGTTTTTGTAGTACCTGTCATTGGCACTTCGTTCAGCAGTCTGATAAACAACGGTCGGGCATATGCGGGCAATTCCTTGTACAGTTCCGCAGCTAGTAAGTCAAGGTCAACTTCCCTCTCTGGGTCAGCGATAGAAACCATTCCTGCCCTTCCGTCATTCCCTGGAATTGTTACTCCGTAGGCAGCACAGTCTTTCAGTCCAACAGCTCGACTCACGACATTCTCTACTTCGGCAGTTGACACATTTTCACCTTTCCATCTGAAAGTGTCTCCCTGTCTGTCCATGAAATAGACATAGCCATACTCATCTATTCTCAAGCTATCGCCTGTTTAAAGCAGAGAAAATATATTTAGAGAAAGCAGCAAAAAAGTGAGTCTACAAATGAATTTACCTGTACGAAAGGCAGAGTCTCCCTTTCTGAGAACATTTCTTGCTATTTTCTTTTGGGTTGCTTTTTCATCAGTATACCTGCGAATGTAATTCATCAACATCTAAAGCTGTACTTTCAAGTACTTAATTAAGGAAAAACTTACCCGTCAAATGCACTCATCGGGTTTCCTTTTTTGATCATTCCAATCATCTCTCCGGGTTCATTAGGTCCACATTCAATTGCCAACCCTGTTGTTGGATCCCGTATAATTTCTCCCTCCGTATCTACTTTGATTACCCGCATGGGCATCAGTCGTTTGATAATTGGTGGTATAAATCCCGTAGCTCCAATGGTGTTATCAAAGTTGCAAAAGTTGGTGTTCCCTTCGGAAGAGCCGTACACTTCAGAAATAACTGGAATCTTAAACCGAGTGACAAAGTCAGTCCAGATTTCAGGGCGAAGGCCACTACCAATCGCTAGCCGGATCCTGTGTGCCTTTTCTTCAGGACTGTGTGGTTGAGCAAGTAAGAAACGACACAATTCCCCAATGTATTGGACTACAGTGACATCATATTTGATGCAATCCTTCCAGAAATTAGAAGCTGAAAATTTCTTTCGGATTGCAACCGAGCAACCGAAAGTCAATGTAACTCCTATCGCCATTGATCCCGCGGCGCTGTGGAAAAGTGGCAACGAAGTGTAGATTGTATCTGTGGATTTGATGTTATGCGCATACTTGGAAACGACTGTATTATTAAACCTGAAACAAAAATTATCATGGGTTATATGAATGTATTCGTTGTTTACTCCAGTCTGCTGAAAATAACTTACTTGCTATGCTTAATAATTGCTGCCTTTGGTAATCCCGTTGTTCCAGAGGTGTAGATGTAGATCATCTTATCATTGAAACTAATTGCTTCCTTTACAACTGGCGGTGACTTTGATGTTCGCTCCAATTCTTTACGAAGATCAATAGCATTTGTTATGTGATCATCACTGATCCTGATTTCTGGACTACTGAGGCAGAACAATGGAAACCCCTTGATTGCTCCATCTTCATAAATTTCTTTTATAGCTGCAGAAAATACGTTGATTTTAACCATACGAGTTCGAGTATGAAAATATATAATATTTCTGTTTACCACTAGTGAGTTCTTGGCCGTAGATTACTGCTCGACAGTTTGCAGCACTGATGCAATGCTCTAAAGCCTTATTACGGAGGTTTGTGTTAATCAATGCAGTCACAACACCAATCTGTATAACAAAGTATTTTTAGAATACCATTTCCAAAAATGGAATTTTTTCATACCCTTGAAAGTCCAAGCCACATTACTACGAATTCTGGTTTATTCTCCATATCCAATGCCACGTTGTCTCCTTTCACAAAACCCGCGCTGGAAAAGTAGTTTGCCACTTGATACGACATTTCTTGTACCTTTTTTAAAATATTATCCCATTGTTACACAATTTTAATAGTTTTCAACACAACACAACACAAATCTTTAAGTTTTACCTTTCGAAAGGTCCATTTCTCATCCTGGTAGTAAAATGCCACTTTATTTGGATTTCTGGCAACAGTTTTGTCAAAAAGTTCATAGGTTTTGAATCCTCTGTAATGAACGTAGAAAGACCAACCCAAGATTCTGATAATTCGATATATCCCACTGTATGGAAGAAATACAGTATAGTTTACAATCTTTACTTTTGACTTAAAAATTATCAACTAACATTAGATCCCTTTTTAAAGTGAACATGCTGTAATACAGGGTCTTCAGTACTCCAAGAATCCACGAGAAAATGGTCGAAACTCCCATTTTGGGAAAGTATCACGTTTCTAAATGTGACTAGCGAAACACTGCAGTAGAAGCTGTGGAGATTGGGATTTTATAACCTTTTATTTACATCAAACAATCCTCGTGATTTACTAATCAGTACAAAATTCCGGACAAAACTAGGATTAAACGGTAGCAAACGCCCAATCTCTCGTCATGTGGTTTATTGTTATTCACAAATTATGTTGTGACTGTTAGATGTAACAAAATTTTGAGTGTCTCGCATGATGATATCATTTCGACGGACTAATTTCACCTTATAGGGAAGTATAGATTACCCACTATGGCCACATTATAACCTTATGTTGCTACAAAATAAGGTTTACGAAGTTTCATTCTGAGAAAACGTAAAATTTTGTTAGTATTTACATTAGTAAGGTGTTGGAATAAATTCCATGGGTAATCAGTAATCAGTGCACATGCCAAACCCTGAAGTTTAGCACTTGACTACTTTACAAGTTAGCGTTGTGCCAGCGAATTGTCACGGGTGCTTTTTTCAAGTACGCCATGAAAACCATTTCTAAACTAAAGGTTCCAGATTTATGCTTCATACGACACGCTCTACATGAAGGAACGCTATAACTTTACAATTAATGCTTGATCCGAATTAAATTCCCTTTGAAACGGTACAAAATTGATTTATTTTAGGTTAATTTTCTTAAATTTGAACTGCATGAATACTAAATGCATGGGTATGACATATTCTACTATTAATACTTAGGAACAAATACGTTAATCATCAACGAACTCTTAGGAATATTACTAACAGAAAAGAAATCTAGACTTAACAATCAGATTTCAAAGTTTAGAAGAATATAAGCTTTAGTGCTTGCAATTGTATTATTTTATAATGGAAAGTTAGGCCTGGGAGATTGAAATGTCCATAATTAATAGTTTGAAATATGAGCTGAGACATGCCACATTCAAATGGAGTATTTAACAAATCTGCCCATAGAGATACAACTCGGTAAGACTAGAGGTTGCTTCTTAGTGTTGGGGATAGGGAAATGCTCGTTCCATGTTAAGAGATCACAGGCAAGTTTCTGTTGATTTTTTTACTTTAATTT
>VNWY01001938.1:0-10155 GCA_009869845.1 Pseudachorutes palmiensis
CATTTCGAAATTTAAAAATAAAGATTTCATTTTCAATTCCAGACTTTGATTCTCCTCCTCCTCTTGGCCTTTTCATTTCAAAGTTCATCAGCCACATTCGGTTGGCTTGCGGAATGGCTTGGTTTTGGTTCTTCTTCCAAGTGGCCATCAGTCGGTGGGAATGGGAATCGAGGACGTCGTCCTGGAACTCCGTGTGGAACTCTTCATGGGAGTGGATACGTCGGAGGGAACGGAGGATTACCCGGAAGTGGGTCAGAATACTTGGGTGGTGGCTGGAGTGGGAGTGGGACTGCTTCACGCCCTTACTACCCGGGAGGACTTCTAGGCAATTCGGGTCTGGGGAGGGTCGTGGGTAATCCGCGGCCCTTTCGCGGGCGGCCGTTCGTGGAAGAAATCCGCCCCGCGGAGGAAACCCGCTGAAAACTGCGCCCCGCGTAGGAAATCCGCCGAAAACACCTCGTAAGTGAGGAAAAATACATTAGAATAAAGGCGAGATTATTTTATTATTATGGTGTATATTAGGTTACAATATTATAATTATAATTTATAACCTATATAACCCTTTATAATATAATATAACCTGTATAACTTGAGAAAATGATTCCAATGCACTTCCTCACTTACGAAGAGTTTTCGGCGGATTTCCTCCGCGGAGCGGATTCCCTCTGCGAGCAGCCGCCCCCGACAGGGCCGCGGATTACCCACGGCCCTGGGGAGACTTGGCAATGAGAACTAACCATTTGAAGAACCTCCTCGGGGTCATCCAGTAGGAGGTGGAGGTCGTCAGATTCACCGATATTGACATGAAGCTCGCAGAGGATTTCAGTAAAATATTTGCACAAACTAAACCATACCAGAACAAGACCAGAAGCGTCAAACCGCAATTACGTACAAAATTAGTGGAAATCATTAATTACAACAAATTACAAATCCTACAACTTTAGACCGGTGTTTTGTTTTCTACAATTTCTATAAATACTTTGCATTCAAAGCAGCATCTGTTCAATTCCACTGAAAAATGAATTTATCAACAGACGGATGAGGGTTAAAACGTTTCAACAGGAGTGTGTATTATTGTTCCTTGTTAGAATGCACGCGCAGAAGAATAATAATAATAAGTAGAGGTGCTCATAATGTATTAATAGCATCAGACTTTTTCCTTGCACGTAATCAATTGTAATTAAAAAGTTTACACAATCCACGTCGTACGAAAACACACTGAAGAAATTCAAGCAAAACTCAACAATGGAGCTATCATACGAAATGGAAATTCATTGGAATAAAAACATTAATTAACTTTAGTCAGGAAAATACAGTAAAGTAAGTGTAATTATATTTAAGCCGTCCAACTTTTGAAATTCTATAAAAACATTTCTTTTTTCAACATAATTGAAGGGTAAGGAAATAAAATCGATTAGTCCAATTTATGCTGAACAACTAGGAAATGAAATTAATTACCTGCCCTAGAGAATAATGAATTCGTACCATTAAATAGAAAACGTTTTGTGTAAGAAGTTAATCTAAATATCTCAAAAACAACATTACAGGCCACTCACTTATCGATGATTTGGAAATTTTCCCCCTCATACCACGTAGCCTGCTTTTCGTAGAAGCTGATCACGACTTTTGGACATTCCACATTAGCCTGCCAAGCATGGACAAGATCCGTTTCATCCGTATCCTTCCACTTCGTGAGAAACATCAGTTCACCTGAAGAATCAGTTGCTCCAAGAATTTTGTCGTCCTGGAGACCACGATCAAAGCCAAACTGCTCCGTTCGAACTTGTTCCTAAAGACATTACCAGATTTTTAAAATGAGCTAAGAGTTTGACAAATTTGATGAATATACCTTAACTGGAATCTTGAGCTGGCGCTCAAACTCCTCAATCAATTCAGGGCTGTCGATTTTTTCTACAGGCTCCTACTTCATCCAAATTAAATAAAAAAATAAGACCATAATTAAACGGTTTATCTTAGTTACAAAATTTACCCACGTATTTTCTTGGTCGTCATACCCAATCCATTTAACAAAGTATTCAATATTTCCAGACAGAATTCTCTTTCCCAGGATTTTCTCAACACAACAAAGACCTCATCTTCGTGATCGCTTCCCTTGACATTGTCGTCAATGTCTGAAGTTGTAAAGTCCGATCCATTCTTCTTAGCGATGATCCCCTGTCAAAATAGAAAGTATTCAATTCAGTACACCTTTTAGTAAAATCCAACCCGAATTTAGATTACAACGTTTTATGCACAAAACAAGTGTAAATAAATGTCATAAATGAAGCAGTTACTGTGTAAATTAGTATGAAATTGAACTACACAAGAAAGCGTCGAGCAGTAGTGGAATTGATCTTGGTTGGTTATCCTGTTGAGCAGCAGAATATGAATGAACTCCTTTTGTGTGTGTGCAATGACTTGCATGCCGAAATCCAAAAAACAAAGACGCTCTGCCCTTCGTTTTTCTTGATTTGGATCACTTGAGGGTGAAACATTCTTACAAATATTAACTGTGACGCTTGTAAGGGAGACTTTCTTTTACACCCGGTTAATTTTTTTGTGGCCTTGACTTTTTCCTGTCGTAAAATGAGACGCCAAAACTGGGGTGTTTAGGTTGTTAAAAGGTTAAAGGTCGAATGAGTTCTTTACATCTAAATTGTACCCTCAGATAAATGCACCACAATGCATAAAGAAGAAAACTTGCTTCCTTCTTTTGTCCCTACCAATCAAAATAGAAACAAACTACCCTTAATGACTTTACTTGTAAAACCAAGACAGAAGGCACTGCTTTATTCTATATTGTTGACAAAAGACACTAAAAATATTCAATCATTGTCTTATTCCGACATAATTAGTGGAGAAATACAAACAAAATATCAAAAGAAACTGACACTTTCCTTCATTTTTCAATCAATCCTCCTCTGCTTTATGCCAAATTTATCTCTATTAGGCCTCTTCATCGGCCAAAAACTATTCCGCCTCTTCTCCTACAAAACTTAGTTTTCTCGACCATTAATTTTTGCTAATGGCTTTTGTAAAACAAAGTGCGTGTAGTCCATGTAGTTTAGATGCCAATCTAAAAGTACCGTTTCTGTCCATTTTTGTCTGCTCTGCCTCCAGTCAAATAACAGCTAAAACGCTCAAACCATTGCACCTGCGCACAAGAACACCAAAAGGGATCTACAATTTCAAATGCACGTTTATAACATCCTGTATAAAGTGTATTATAAATCAATTGAAATACTTTGTCATGATGGTTATGTTGAATTCTTTAAATTGATGATGTGATTTGTATTGTTTATAGTATGAAATTCATGTTCATTTTATACCCACAAAATGTTCGTATTTGTTTAGAAATGGATTGGATTTGGGGTTTGTTTAGTTGTTTAATTATCAGTTAATTAGTGTGAATGGACAATCAATCAATCACTGTTGTTTGTAATTGTGTTGAATTGGATACAATTCCAATCGTCATCCAACCAAATACAATCAACAACTAATTGACGTCAATTCTGGTCTCATTTCATCTCCATATTCATCAATACATTCAACTTAAATGCAAATGACTTGGAAATTAGGTTGATAACTTTTGAACTGCGCAACTCCCTGCTGGGTGGGAAAATTCTGGGAAATCTGGGTCGGGGGTTCAAATCGACTTCCGGGCATATACTTTTTGTTAACTCACCGGAAGCAGCACATAATTTTAAGCTAATTTGCTTAATGAAGTTATTGTTTTTGCTGAAAAATGAAAAAGTTATAGCGGTTTGATTTTTCGTCCCATGCTTTTGAGATGGGAAAAGCCTGGGGCTAAGCACAATGTGGGGTTGAGGTTCAAAATTATCCCGCAACATTTTTTTTGGATTTGGGGGCGTGGTTATCAACCTAATAGTTAAAGACTTGTGTTGGACTTCCCTTGATGCAGTTCCCTTGGTTTTTGGTTTGGCTTAAGTTGGTTTAAGTTTTAAAGCAGTCGATTAGGTTTTATTCAGCCGTGACTTTAAACCAGAAGTGAACACTTGTGTCACACGAAATTAACCTGACCCTTTGAAGGGCCTCTCCCTCTTAGGATTAGGGAAAGTGACAAGTTCTTCTTAATTTATTGCAGCGACCATTTGGTCAACTGGGTCTTTAAAATAAAAGACACCCTTCCCCATGAAACATGAAGCCTTCTTAGGAATTCTTCACTGTTCCTGACTGTGTTGTGAAGAATTCTTTTGTTTGAATGCTTATTGACTTCCTAACTGCTTCTATTCAAAGAAGTCTTTTCACGGGGAGAGAAAAGTAATTAAAATCACACTTCCCAAGAGAAGAGTTTAGGCGTGCATTTCCTCTCTTCCCGTCCCAAGTAATTCTTAAAGTCAGCCTTTCCTATGCATTCTCCAACTGATCTCCACAATGATTCCTAAAGGTACACATACCGGGTATTCTCTTGAAAATTCCACGACGCTTACTTAAAGATGGCAATATTACCGACGAAAATCTAATCACGTGGTTTTTAGATTGGAACTAATTTCAAGTGCAAAATTTCCACTTCAACTTTCCTTGAATTGATTCTCAAATTGAATAATTCTTAATTGAGAAAATTGTCAAAGGCAATGCCTTTTGCTGGTTTCAAAAGAGTGAGCAGAGACACAATAAAGAAAAGGGCAGGACGGAAATTGAAGAAAATAACAGAGGTCAAAGACATTGACCATCGCTCACATAACACAAAATCTAGTGCCTCGGTATCAAACACCCACCTGTCTATCATCCAATCAAGTCAACCTACAGTCAACTGTTAACTGGAACGGGAAGTCGAAGACGACTGTAATAGTGAGGATAATTATTCCGGGTATGGTTTTGCAGATAAAAGTGAAAATGAATCATCGGATAGTGAACACAGCTTCAATTGTGAACTCGACATTGTATCGGATTTGAGAAAATGGTACGAAGATAACAATGTAAATCAATTGCAACTTACTTCATTGCTTACGACACTTCAAAAATATCCCTATCCATGTTTAAAAACATTGCCATTGGACGCAAGAACAATCCTCGGCAGAAAATCAGTGGTGGAAAAGGAGTGTCCCCCAGGAAAAATTGTTCATTTTGGAATGGAAACCGAGCTTCAGAAAAGGAGTTCCTTCCTTCTTACTTTAACTTCAACTGTTCTAAACTTTAATATCGACGGCCTTCAAATATCCAACAATAGTGCAACCCAGTTCTGGCCTAGTCTGTGCTCAGTCAAAAGCGCAGCATTCAGTCCATCTGTTGTGACTCTGTGCTGCGGAAAAACAAAGCCAAACAACGTAGACGACATTCTAACTCCATTTGTGAAGGATGTGGTAGAGTTAATTGGGAATGGATTCACAGTAAATGGAGCAGTACTGCCAGTATCCATTGGGGCAATTGTCTATGATGCTCCTGCTCGCTTGTTCATAACAGGAACAAAAGGACACAGTGGTTACTTTGCGTGTTTAAAGTGCAAAGTTTAAGGTTGCCACAGTCGAAACCGTGTCTGCTTTCTAGGTAGAGAATATGATGCTAGGACTGACGCTGAATTTCGCATTCAATCAGACAAGAATCATCACACCTCTACAACTGCCATGACACGCATCCCTGGATTGGACATTGTAAAATCTGTTGTCTTTGAATACATACATCTCGTGTGTCTTGGTGTATTGCGTAAACTTATTCTACTGTGGACAAAAGGAAAGCCAGCAGAATATAAATTAAGTTGTGGTCAAGTTCAACTCATTTGCGACGATTTGGAAAGAATTTCAAATCAAACCGTGAGTGAATTTACTTGCAAGCCAAAATCATTAAAAGAAGTCGACCGGTTTAAAGTAACAGAGTTCCAGTTCTTGCTACTATACTCCGGATTACTCTGCTTCAAAGATTACGTGAAAGAAGAATATTTCGAACATTTTTCAGCTTTAAGCGTAGCTATCAGTATTCTAAGGGATCCAAAACTGAAAGATCAGTTTGCTTCGGAATTGTTGGTTTGGTTTGTCAAAGTATTCCCAGCATTGTATGGAGAACACATGGTGTCTTTTAATGTGTACGGTTTAATACACTTGCCCAGTCACTGCGAAACGTTCGGTGTATTGGACGATTTCTCTGCGTTCAAATATGAAAACGAACTAGGAAAAATAAAGCGACGCCTTCATGGAACAAAAAATCCACTTTAAAATCCAGCGAGAAGAATAGCCTCATCTCAATAGTTTCCCGTCAGGAATTACCAGAATTCCCGGCTTTTGTGAAAAAGAGGAGGGAAAGATCCGGTCTTTGTGAATTTGCAAAGCTTCAATCAAAGTCATTGGTAATTGACTGTGACAAGTTCTGTGACTCAATCGTGTTAATTCAATCAGACAAACTGTGCCGTGTAACTAAGATTGTTCGTAATAACACGACGAGAGAGATAACACTAACTGCTGATTTTTACGACGGACCTAGGAGCAGTATTTTTCAGAAACCTTGTGCTTCTACTCAGATTGGGATTTTTGGGGTCAAGTTCACTCAGTACTCGACAGATTGATTTCCCGTTGACGACCGTGGTCAAGAAGTGTCAAGTGTTTCTGCAGGACCAACAATTGAAAGTGTTTTCACTTCATCATGTACTGAATTGTTAAATTCCCAGAAGAAGGTGATTCTGGGACAGTGGCAATCGTCAAGGCTTCGTGGTTAAAAACGGCATTTGCAAACGGCCCTACTAAGAATGTTGATGCTTTTCTGAAGAGCTCTCGTCAACCTGAAGACAGCTGGAAGTCATACCCAGCAACAGTGATGAAGTTGTGCGGTAAGTCCATTTTACCAAGGTTACCTTACTAACTTATTATATCTAATGAACATTTTGATCAATTTCAGGAAGCTTGGATGAAGCAAGGAAGGCGTTGCCTCGGGCTGAACATGCTTCTGATTTGGAATCACCACCAGATCAAAGAAGACAGACAGAACGACCGAAGCGGTATCAATTTTATGACGAGCACCTCAATTCTCAGAAAAGAATGAAGCCACGTCATGTCCCAATGCCACAATTTTAAGATCCAGCGGCAGGCTTAGAGCAGGGTTAGACGACCACTGAAAATTAAATTATATGCCTGGCTGGTTTGATCTAAACATTTACCATTTTTAGATCCAATTCCAATCCAATTCTCGCTTCCCATGTCTCCTCTTTCACCATTTGCTGCTTCATCATATGGACAAGACGATGACGGGAACCAACTGGTTTTGCTAAACACCGAAGATTCGATGCACTCCACATTAACAGGGGATACTCTAGCAACTCGTGTCGAAAAAATCGAAAAACATTGCGTTGGTAATTTTTTCTGCCTTTAGAAATCAGTCCAATTTTAAACTATGACTTTATTTTTAGAAGTATTGGATAATCAAACGAGGATAATCAAGCTCCTTACGGATTTCGACACTATCGTAAATTCGAACATGAAGGAATCCTTACGACACCTTGAAGACATTTGAATCTCTTCACACAAAGGAGATCCACGCATCAAGTTCTTTTTGCCACCGCTTACAACTGTAGACGATTTGTTGGAGCTTGATAAGTCTTTGTTGGGACACGATGAAAAACAAGCATTGGTAAGCTAAATTAGTTTAGTGTTATTTTAATTAATTTAATATTAATTTAACTAAATTACTACAATTATTTTTAATTTTGACTGTCTAGGTGGCAGAATTCCGAATGCATCGCGGCGGAACTACCATGGACTTTGTGAAAAGGATCATGCAAAGCGTAATGTTGAATGAACTTTCTCTCCGTTTTACACTCACAGGGCAACGAGGAAATCTGGATTTTCATGGAACTCAAGTCTACATGTGCTTAGTTCGTAAGTTTTGTGTATTTCTCATAAGCAAATCAAGTCCTGAATCGTAATCACTGTTTACCATGTAGGTGCCGTGATTAATCCTAAAGCGGATCCTCCAGTGACCCACAAAACCATCAATGAGTGCCTGAAATGCTACTTCAAGCAAGGACCTGTCAGGTTGGCTAAAAATTCTGGTGAGTTACACTTAAAGAAAATTACACGGTACAGTAAGAATTAATACAAAACATTTTATTTGTAGGCAAAGTAAAAGTTTTGTGCAAGCGAATGCTGCTGAATTCGGCAGAGACTGACAACGAAGGGAATATGCTGAATGAGATGAATACTGCCAATGACGAAAACCCCTTCAATCCAGACACTAAACACTGCTTACTGTAATTCCCTTTATCGGGTTAGAATTCATCCATTATTAATTAATCATTTTTGTAAAATTTACTGAAATAAAAAAGTGGTCTAATTGAAGAATCTAAAGGATTCCTTTTAGATTAGTTTAATGGATGACCATGGTATTCTTTTTGAGGAACAGTTAAGAAGGGTTGGAGAGGAAGAGTTCGAGTTTCTTTGGTGGGCTTCGCAGGGGAAGAGTTGAGGACTTCATCAAAGCTTACATTCAGCCGGGACATTTTCCGTGCTTTATTCCATACTTTTCTCTTCAACTCTTCTCAGAGAAAGAATTCTTGGGAACACTTTACTTTGCCAAAAAAGGAAAGCCTAATAAAGCTTAGAGAAGTCTTTATGTTTTATGGGTCAATTGATCCCAAGTCTTCAAGAACTCCGTCCTCGAATCCGGGAAATTAATGGCCCAGAAGCTTTTGACCTCAGCGAGTGAGTGGAACTGTCCTCTCGTATGACCTTTTGACCTTATTAAGTTTTGATTTTGTTGTATGTAGGGAAGAGGATGATTCTGGTGAATCTGCATGGAACGACGAGCGTTCTCTTCAAAGTAAATAACAACTCACTCCGTCACTGTTTGATTAAGCTTTCTTTCTACAGTTGCAGCACGGCGCAAGCTAGAGCCGAGCAGGGTCGGTGTTTTTGGCAACCCGCCCTGACCCTGACCCTGTTCCAACCCAACCCTGTTGACCCTGACCCTGTACTCAAAACTCCAACCCTGACCCGACCCTGTTGTTTCAGAACAAAACCCGCCCTGACCCTGACCCTGTAGGGTCAACCCTGTTCCGACCCTGTTGGCTAAAATAACCTTACCCATCACAGGTGGGCATCGGGATATTAAAAATTAGACAATTTTATGGCATAATTTGTACTTCGCGTTCCTTCTACGACGAAAATCTAAAACAAGAGTGGGTCCACTGACAGCTGAATCACTATCTGGAATTTGACTCATGTTGGGAAAGTTATTCATAAGTTTCTTGACAAGCTGGGTTGACTAAAACTAGTCATTCAAAAATACAGATGAGCAATCTGTTGGAAACAAAATTTCTTCCTTATGGTATATCCGTGAGAATGGTAAACGTATTACAAATGGATAGTAGCGAAACGTTAGTCGCTTTATTTTTTAATTGCCCGTTGAATACCGATAGTTTAAATTGGCACCAAACTGTTCGTCGAACTGGTCAGTATTAACAAGAAGTTGATACTGTTAAGTGGATCCACTAACTAGCAAATTAGCTAGTGGATTCTCGGTTAATGTAATTTAAAAGTGCTAATGTTGGAAAAAAAGTCCACCATATAACATCAAAAGGTAAACGTGAATAGGAATTCTTAGAATTGACCAGGGGAGTGTTCCAACTCCGGATTTCCTCAAGATTTAGTACAACAGGGTTGAACAGGGCCAACCCTGACCCTGTTCCATCCCAACCCTGTTCCATCCCAACCCTGTTGACCCTGACCCTGTAGTCAGAGCTCCAATCCTGACCCTTACCCGACCCTGTTGTGTTAAAAAAATACCGGTCCTGACCCGACCCTGTAGGGTCAGGGTCGGGTCAGGGTTGGCCCTGTTCCAACCCCAACCCTGCTCGGCTCTAGCGCAAGCGCATGCCCATTGAAGAGATTGGACTGGAAGGAATCCGCGCAGAAGAGCGTCGTTTCCGTGAGACCTCTACGGCCCTGAGCGACCTTTTATCCAAAAAATGAGTAAACGTTACTGGAATGAATTATTTCATTTATAAATTCCTTTTGTTGCAGGCTGTGAATACAGTTCCAAAAGATCATCGGAACGACCTCTTCGCCAACACCTTGGGCATTGCGTTTGCAGTGGTGGGGGCAAAGGCTAATCCTATTTTGGATCCCATTGGAGCAATTCTTATTGGCCTTATTATCCTCCGTTCGTGGTCTTCAGCAGTGGTTGAACACAGTCAATTGATTGTTGGGAAGT